>MVAM01000029.1:0-122504 GCA_014825675.1 Cystofilobasidium ferigula
GGAGGGCACGTCGCGCCGGGTGGCACAAGCGGCGCCGCACTCGAGGCACAAAACGGGGTGTTCCCCCCCCCCCCCCCCCCCCTCCCGCAGGCCAGTCATCGCGACCTGCTTCCCGCCGCCCGTCCGTCTCCATCCCGCAGGGCAGCCCTGCACAACGTCTCGAGAACCTTCCGCCGGCGACCGAAATGCGCAGTCCTGGACGCAGGAGAACGAGCATCGCAGTGTCGCGCCCGCACCCGGACTACCGCATCCCGCGCCAGCCATTTGGCGACGACCCTACCTCCAACTCGTCCTCGCGCTCGACCTCACGCTCACGCTCACCCATGCCAATTCTGTCCGGCGGAGCTCACCAGCCGGCCGTGCCGCCCGTCACTGACGAGCAGACGCAGCTGCCCAACCTGTTCCTCGCAACGGTCCAGTCGACGATCGACATCGCGACCGAGGTGCTCGACACACCCGTCTCGACCTTCATGGCGCAACCGGGCTCGTGCCAGGAGTACGTGCAGAAGATGATCGAGATCCGCAACGTCTGGCAGGAGAACTCGGAGTGGCCTGGAAGGGACTGGTATGTCCTTTCTCATCACCTTCGGCGGGCCTGATAGCTAACACCAACGTCGTGCGCAGGTACGGCTCCATGCTCTATGCCATCTCGAACCTCGCCCGCGCACTGGAGTGGTGGCAGGAGGAGAAGGTCTTCTGGGCCTTTGACGACGAAAACGCCGATAACACCGACCCGCTCACGTTCGTCCTGCGCCCGCCGCCCAAGGTCAAGCTCCCGTCCGCGTCATCCCAGCCACCGTCGAGCTACATGCGCCCGCTCAACGCCGCCCTCGGCCTCGATGTGCACTCGAGCGCGGCTCCGTCATCCACCGTTGTTTACCCGTCTGTGGACGAGGTGCTCGACGCACAGGCGGAAAGCGAGCGCGAACCGGTGGAGGAGCTCGAGCGCAAGGATTCGGTTGGCGAGGGCGATTTGCACGCTAAAGTCGAGCAGGCGCGTATGCTCAACGTCGTACTCGAGCTTGGCCTGGACGGCGACTTTGTCGACTGGGTGAACCCCGCTTGGAAGAAGGTCGTCGGGTACGTCCTTCTGCGAATTCTCCCCTCCCCCCCCCCCTTCCTTCCTCCCGCGGCTCGCACTGACACACCTTGAACGTCACAGGCTCGATGTGGAGGAGGTCATTGGGCAGAACCTGCATCAGTTTCTCGCCCCGGCCGACGTCTCGGTCATCTCGGACGCCAGCCGGGCGCTGGTGGACGATGACGACGCGCACATTGCGCAGGCCCGCTTCCGGCTGCAGGTGGATTCTTGCATTGTCTGGCTGCCTCGGACGTGCTGCTGAACTATCCTCTCGATGCCGAGCAGGTCATCCCGGATCCTGTCGACGTCGAGCCCGACCGCGAGCCTGGCCCCGTCTACCTTGAAATGGAGGGCACGGGCATGCTCATCCGCGACATCAACGGGCAGCCGCTGCACATCATGTGGGTCGTCCACCCGGTCGGCGTCACGTACTCGGAGAACGTCGCCGAGGGGGAGATAGAGGAACAGAAGTCGGGTGTTGTCGCTACCGGCCCACCGCAGACGCCCCAATCGCTCGGCTTCCACCGGCGGTCCACGACGCAGCCCGTCACGCCCTTCCCGACGAATCGTGGCATCTCAACTCAGATTCTCATCTGCCGCATCTGCGACCGCAACGTGCCGACGTGGTACTTTGAGAAGCATTCGGAGACGTGCCACGAGATTCATCGGCTCGAGGCTGACATCAACGAGCAAAACGACAAGGTGACCGAGATCCTTAAGGAGGCCGAGTCGCTCCTCGACATGTACGACCCGCAAGAGCTTGCGCCAACACCCACATACCGCGGCACAGCCGTCGCCTCGCGCGTACAGCAGGGCCTGCCCATTTCGCCAACTGCCGCTCGCGCGGCGCAACACGCCGCTCAGCGCAACCTGATCAACCACGTCATCCAAAACCTGCAGGTGTGTCTCGAGATCTCGACGCCTTCCCTCAAGGACGAGACGGCCGACCTACCGATCGAGGAGCAGCGCCTGCTCTCGCCGCGGTCCGAGGAGCACCTGTCGACCCTGAGCGTCTGGTCGCGCCCGCACACCGAGGACGAGGCCCTGACGCGGCTCATCGACGACTGCATCGCCGTTACCCGTGGCAAGATCAACGCCATCAACCGTTTACGCAACACCGTCGTCTACTCGGAGCGCGTCCGGCGCGAGTGGCAGGAGAAGGTTGAGGAGCAGCTCGCGGCGCTGTCAGACCTCGGCTCGTCCGATTTGGAAAGCTCGTCGACGTCCGCGGAGGAATCCAGTCCCCCAACGGCTCTGCCAAAGGACCTTCCTCCGCAGCCGCCACGCAGCAGCGGTGTTCACCTCGTCGTCCCCAGTCTCGGCATCAACTCCGGGCGTCCCTCGCCGACCTCGCCGAATCCGCCTGCGTCACCGTCTCCTACGCCCTCGCAAGCAGACTTTGAAGCTCGACCGCCTCGCCACCACCGCCGGCTTTCGTCGAGGACAGACGCGAGCGATTTTACTACCTCTCCGCTCTTTCCGTCCTCCAGCCTTTCCGGCATCGAAGCCTCGCCGACGCGGCAGCGCAAAAACTCGGGACGGATCTCAATGGGCTCCGAGGCACCACTCTCGCCTCGCCTCCCGTGCGTCACTCCGGCCTCTCGCTCGACGGTCATCTCGATCAAGGACTTCGAGATCATCAAGCCCATCAGCAAAGGCGCGTTCGGCTCGGTCTACCTGGCCAAGAAAAAGGCCACCGGCGACCACTACGCCATCAAGATCCTCAAAAAGTCAGACATGATCTCCAAAAACCAGGTGACCAACGTCAAGGCCGAGCGCAAGATCTTGATGAACCAGGCCGAGTCGCCCTATGTCGTCCGCCTGTTCTTCACCTTCCGTGCGTCGCTTCCGTTCTTCCGAGGCGACATGACTGACCCTCCTCCGCACATATCGCAGAGAACAAGCACTACCTCTTCCTTGTGATGGAATACCTCCCTGGCGGCGACCTGGCGGCGCTCGTCAAGATGCTCGGCTCGCTCGGCGAGGACTGGACGCGGCGCTTCATCGCGGAGGTGGTACTCGGACTCGAGGCGCTCCACTCGAAGGGTGTTGTCCATCGGTGCGCATCTCCCCATGTGTAACTTCGCCCGGCCTCTGACTGACCTCGACGCTTCCTTTGCCCTCGCAGAGATCTGAAGCCCGATAATCTGCTCATCGACGCACACGGTCATCTCAAGCTGACCGATTTCGGTCTGTCCAAGATCGGTCTCCTTGGGCGTCAGGCCGGCGGCTCACGCTTCAACATCCCGCGCGGGCGTCTTCGCTCGAGCCAGCACGCCGGGCGGTTCGACTCGACGCACCAGTCGATCGACTCTGCCGACTCGCCTGCTTTCTCGCCTAGTAGCCAAGCGTCCGGCTCGTACCCAATTCTCTCGCAGTCGTCCTACTTCAACGACAGCCGGCAATCGGCAGATGAGTCGAGCGGCTCAGAGTACGCGACGCACCCACGGCACCGACGAACGCAACACGCAGCCTCGTTTGGCGTCTCGCTCAACACAGCGCTCGGCCTCAAGTCGCTCGCTGACGCCGAGCACACGCCGCCTATCTCTGAAACGCACAAGTTTGTCGGCACAGTTGATTACGTAGCGCCCGAGAGCATCCTCGGCCTTGGTGGGGACGATGCCAGCGTCGACTGGGTACGCCTCCTCTCTTTTCAGTCCGGGACAGGCGGTGCTGACGAGGCTTCTTCTGCTGCAGTGGGCGCTCGGGGTCGTCATGTACGAGTTCCTTTACGGCATCCCGCCCTTCAACGACGACTCAGCGGAGAAAGTTTTTGACAACATCACGTCGCGGCGCATCTTCTGGCCGCCGGACGACGAGGACCTTCAGACGTCGCCCGCAGCGCGAGACCTGATGGAACGCCTCATGTGTCTTGACCCCGCACGTCGCCTGGGTTCGCGCGGAGGGGCCGAGGAGATCAAGCAACATCCGTTCTTTGACGGCCTCGATTGGGACGCCCTAATGGAGACGGACGGGCCGTTCGTGCCCGCGCAGACGGACGAGATCTCGACGGACTACTTTGACGCGCGCGGGCTGGTCGACTTACCAGACGAGCTTAACCCCACGCTTGCTGCCGTTGGCACCGCAGCGACGACCACCGCGATCGCACCGGCGGCTCCGGTCGATTCCACAGTTGCGGCCCTCGCGGATGACTTCGGGACCTTCTCCTTCCGCAACCTGTCGGCGAGCAAGGCGGCGAACGACCAGGTCTTGAGTCGGATCAGTACGTCCTATCTTTGCGTCTTCCATATTCGGCGCAGAGCTGACAAGGTTGTCTTTCGCTCGCAGAGCTCGAGGCCGAGAGCCAGCTCGCACAGTCAGAGCCAACGAGCGCCACGCTCCGTCACGACCGCCGCAAGAGCCCGAGCTCCGTGCGCAAGCGCAGTCGTGGTCCTGCGTGGGTCGATGCTAAGGTGCGCTGCTTCCGACTGCATCCACAGCCCTGGATCGGGCTGACGCTCGCGCTCGTCACTTGCCTTAGACGGCCCTGGGAGCTCCTCCATCGCCTTCGACCTCCACTTCCTCCTCGGCTTCCAACCCCCTCAACTTCGCCTCGCACCAAGGACACGCCCGCCGCACCTCCGACATGGAGCGCGTTCTTGCGGGCGCTGACTCGGAGCTCTTCCGGCGCTCAAGTCTGCCAAGTCGATTGAGGGCGAGCTCGACGAGCGAGGTGCTGGGGAGCTCCACGGAGAGCCCGCCGAGCAGCGTGGGGTCGCCTGGGATTGGAGGAGAGGAGGGGCCGAGCGCGACACCCAAGGTCCAAGTGCTGCTGGCGGATGAGAACCGGTTCGTCCCTCCTTTCCTGCTTTTCGCTGACGCAGGCTGAATCTCGAATCTTTACCACGTTTCTCCCGACATGCAGCGTCAGCCGTCAGGTCGCGCGCAACGCTCTGGCGAAACTCGGGATGGAGATCGCAGAAGTCTCTAACGGTTCGGACGCCGTCGCGGTCGCCACCACTTGCCGTGCGTCCCTTTACGTCTCTTTCTCAACAGGGCTGCCTGCTGACAAAAGCTATGCCAACAGCGTTCGACGTCATCTTCGTCGATGCAGGGCTGAGGGACATCAACGGTGACGGCGTTGCGAGGTATCTCAAGAGCGTCAGTGGTCCGAACAGCGACACACCGAGTGCGTTTCCTTCCTTCATCTCTCCCATGGCTTTCATCGCTGATATACGCTGGAACCCGCCGCTCGCAGTCGTCGCCGTCACTGCACCCGCATCATCCTCCGATCCGATCCCGAGCGAGGAGGGCACGCTCTTTGCCGCCGTCGTCGCGAAGCCGATCACGCGCGAGGGAGTATGGGTCGTGCTGCAGAAGCTAGGGTTCAGGGAGGGACCCGCCTGCTGATCCTGGCAATCAATCCATCGTCCTCATCTCCTTCTCTTCGTCCGCCTCGCCTAGCTTGGACGTACATCTCTACGACCTTCCGTGTTCTCTCGCGCCTATCCTTGCGCCCGCATCTTGTTATCTCCTCCGTCTTTGCTTCTTATCCTCCTTTCTCCCGTTTCCCACCTTTCTGACCCTCAACATCACTCTAAACACCGCATTGTATCACCTGCTTGCAACTCCACATCCACTGCATTGGTGCCTAAACCCTCATCGTTTCTTCTCTCTGCGTACCGGCCTGATGCTTCAACATAAGTTTCTCCCCCGTTTTCTCCGCGTTCGATCAGCTCTGCTGCCGTTCAAGTCCTTGTATCCGATGCAACGCGTTTCGCAGCCCACTAGCTCCCGTCCCTTGACGTGGGTAGCACGCGAGTATGTAAACCCAGCGGTCTCATGGATCGGCAGCGTCCTCGACCGTTGACACCGCAGATGTCGCCGCCGTCTCTCCAGGCACCGGCTCGCCCGCGTGCTTGCGCTTCTCCGCCTCACCCCCGAGCGCCCAGACACCCGCCTCGCGTTCCTTCACCCTGCGCGCCATGCCGGCCACCACGTCCTTCAGCACCTCGTCCGTCGTCTGCTCAACGACGGCGACCTCGTTCGCCTGGCCCTCCTCGTCCTCCTCCGTCGTCGTCGGCGAGCCCGCGCCTGACCACGCGCGCAGTAGGGCGGGGTAGTCCTTCGCCTGCGCCGCGCGAGTCCGGAGTACCTTCGTGTCGGCCTTGGAGAGGACGGAGATGGGGAAAGGCGAGGGTGCGTAGTTGTTGATCATGAACTTGGTGTTGCCAAACGGATTGTTGAAGTGCGCAGCCTGCAACATACAAGGGTTCGACGTCAGCGAGAGTTAAGGCGGCCAAACGTAGGGTGGGCTCACGTAGCGAACGAGCTGCGGGACGATCACAGTCGTTGTGTCGAGTGGCTTGTCGGGCAAGAAGCACGAGGCGTTGCTCTCGGCCGCGCGAGCGATCATGATGGACGAGACGCCTGCATCAGGCGCAAGTGAACGGATTATTCAGCTCTTCTGGACCCAAGCCTTGAGGAACGCAGCAGACAAAGGTAAAGGAAGAACGTACCGGTTATCTCCTTGATCTTCGCAAAGTCCCACATGCCGCCGACGTCGCCGTTTGCAGCGACCGGGATGCCGTACTTGGTCGCAACGTCGACGATATCCCTCAGGCGCTCCATCATGGCGCGCTCCGTGCTGCGCATCGTCTTGGTCCTGGCGTGCACCGTGAGGTTGACGATCCCCGTCTGGCAGATGCGCTCGACGAGCGCAAGCGTGTCATCCTGCTCGGACAGGAGCCGGATCTTGCACGACACGGGCACCGAGACGGCGCCGACGAGCGCCGTGAGGATCGAGCAGAGCAGGTCGGGCGTTGTCAGGAGCCCGGCACCCGCGCCATTGTGCGTCGAGAAGGGCTTGGGGCAGCCGCAGTTGAGGTCGACGCCCGCAACGTCCTGCTGGACCGTCAGTGCTGCCTGCACGGCGAGCTCCGGGTTGGCGGTGCCGATTTGCTGCGAGGCGGAGAAGGGCGAAGAGAGCAACCGTCAGCGAAGGACAGGAAGCAGGACATGGAAGCAGGCACACGAAGATGAGCCGCTCCTTCTCGACCGGGTGCGTCCACCACACCGGCTTCCCGTTCTTCTGATACATGATCAGCCCCGTCCGCCCTGCAGAGGAAACTATCAGCAAGTACCGCAAACAAAGCAAGAGCGGAACGGCTCACCGTCGACGACGCGCTCGGCGCCAATGATGGCTCGGTCGACAACCTCCGGACCCCAGACGAGGTCCGCTCCGTACTGGAGACTGAGAAGGCGCTGGGGAAGTACGATACCTGGGCATCAGTGGCCAGGCTCTCGCAGCATACGGCAGGCGAGACCCACAGCAGGCACTGCGGAGGGTGCGAGGAGCCTGTCAGCGACAACCTTCGTCCCTCGAAAGAAAGCTCAAACTCACACGTTCCGCTGCGCACCATGGGCGCGAGGAAGGCCTTGTTCCTGTAGTCGACCGAGCTGCTCGGGCCAGCAAAGGGCTGCTGCTGCGGCGCGGCCGTCGAGCTCTTGAGTGCAGGATTGGGCTGGGCGTCCGCCGGCTGCTCAGACATCGCGGTGCGCTGCCGCTTGGCTGGGGGCGCCTCGGGCTGAGGCGAGGCGGACGAGCGGGTGGGAGACATGGTCGGGGTGCTGCTGGCAAGCTGGGCAAACGTGCGGAGGCTGGGAAGCAGGCGCGAGGGAGAACGGAGCATGGGTGCAGGTGGGGCGGCCGCGGGCAGCTGCGAGCCACTGGAATTTCGACCAAGTCCGACGCCGACCACACTCGTTACATCCACTTCCTCTTCTCCGCTCGCACATAATGCCTAGACTGCCGGCAGAGGCTTCAGTGTGGCAGGAAGACACATTCATAGCGCCTCGATCGCATCGCCGTCGTCGAGGGTCATCGCCTCGACGCCAGCCTTGGCCTCGACCGCCGCCTGCTGGTCGATGATGTACGACAGGCTGAAGGCGTTGTCGTCGCAGCTGTAGAGAAGACGGGTGAAGTTAATCACTAAGGATCTCGAGTAAGGGCGCGATGGCGGATGAGCCAAGGGGACTCACAGCCGTGCTATGCTCTGCGAGAAGTCGGCGACGCCCTTCTGGATCGCGCGGAACTCGCTCGCGAACTCGCCGCTGCGCTCGCGCAGCCAGCGCCCGTGAGCGGTGAGGATGGCGCCGACCCAGAGCAGGTCGAACTCGACGTGCGGGCTGGCCTCGACGTGGCCGGCGATGAAGCGCAGGAGCTTGGGCACGTAGACCTTGGGCAGCTGCTGTGCCAGCAGCCGGATCTCAGTCGGCGGCACGCTCTCGTACGCCTTGAGGATCAGCGGCTTCTCGTTGAGCCGGAACGCAATGACAAGCGCGAGCAGGAACTCGCGCTCGGCGAGTGTCGCCAGCAAAGCCTGCGGCGTGATGTCGATTGCGAGGTCAAACGGATCGAACGAGATGAGGTCGTCGAGCGAGTAGATGAGCAGGCCCTCAGTCGACGCGGCCGCCCAGGACCGGCCGGTCGGCGAGAAGCGGACAGCCTTGGTGCGCGCCTCCTGCTTGTACCGCCGCTTCGACAGGTCGCCGCGGCTCGCGCCAGGCAGCGTCTTGTCGAGCCTGTCCTCGAGGTCCGACTCGTCGCCGCGCATGTCGATTGCGTCGACCGACATGCCGCCGTCGAGGATTTTGCGCGAGTCGAGCAGCTCCTGCGTGCCGTCGAGCGACAGGTTCTGCGAAATCTGGAACTTCTTGACCATGACGCCGTCGCGGACGTCGTAAATGACGACGTACTTGCTGTTGCCGCCGGCGATGACGCACGACCCGTCGGCAGTGTACGCAAGCGAGTTGAAAGACTTGCCCGACGACGCGTTTTGCGCCGTCGTCCGGTCGTCCTGCTTGCGCCCGCCCGAGATGTCCTTGCGGCCCTCGATCACGCCCGTCTGCTTCGACTCGTCGACGTCGAGGAACACAATCTGGCCGTCGAGCGTCGACGCCGCGAGCTCCTTGCCGTCCGGGCGGAAGGCGAGTGCGAGCACGTCCGAATTGAGCTCAAACGGCTCCGTCTTCTTCGACCTGCCGAAAACGGCCCATGTCCGGACGGAGCGGTCCCACGAGGCCGACGCGAGCTGGTTGCCCGTTGGCGAGAACTGAAGCGAGGAAACGGGCGCCGTGTGGCCGGTGAGAATGTCGAGCAGCTTGCCCGTCTGGACGGACCACATGTAGATCTCGAACGAGTCGAGCGAGCCCGCGCAGACGACATCGCCGCTCGGGTCGACCGCGAGCGACGAGAACTGGACCGGCGTCGGCGACGTGAACGTGCGGAAGTTGCGGTAGCGCACGAGGTCGTACGCCCGGACCGTGCCGTCGAGCGAGGCCGTGAACAGGACTTGACCCTGCTTGGCGAATTCGACGCACGACACCGACGACGAGTGGTCCGTGAACGTAACGTAGCAGAAGCCCGAGTTGGTGTTCCAGACCTTGACCTTGCCGTCGTCGCCGCCGGTCGCGATGTTCTGCCCGTCCTGGCTGTACGACAGCGTGTTCATGTCAAAGTAATGGCCCTGCTGCTTGAGGATGTAGCTCTCCGACTGCCACTCCCAGACGAGCAGCTGACCGAGCTTGGTCGCGCCAAACACGAGCCACTCGCCCGTCTTGTTGATCGCGACCGAGGTGATCTTCTCCTGCGAGATCGAGAGCGTGTGAACGTTGGTGAAGGACGGCATCTCCCACAGGCCGAACACGCCGGTCGAGAAGCCGACAATGAGGAGCGACGACGACGGGTGGAACGTCGTGCAGACGACCTTCGTCCCCGGCTGATTGAAGTAGTGTCGACCCGAGATGCCCCAGCGCGTATAGGCGACGACGTTGTCGAGCGCGTCCGCCGAGGAGCCCGCAGGCGCGTCCAGGATCGCCATCTCGGGCTCGTCGTCCTCCTCCGCCTCGTCCTCATCCCCAGCTGCCGTCTTGGCCGTCCACACAAACACCGCGCCGTCCCTGCTGATGGTGTAGATAGTCTCGCTGTCTTCCGAGAAGTACGCGCGCACGACGATGTCGCGGTGGCCGGCGAATGTCTTCGGCCGGAAGCCCTCGACCGGGTGCAGCGTGAACAGGCGGGCCGTCATGTCGCGCGACGTCGTGATGAAGTATCGCGAGCATGGCGACCACGTCACGCTCAGCACCTCGTCACGGTGGCCGGTGTAGTTGCGGTGCAACACAAACGGCGCGAACTCGCGTGCTAGGTGCGACGGCGTCTTCCAGACCTGAAGGTGGTTGTTGTGCGTGACGGCGAAGAACCTGCAGCGGCGAAGGAAATAGTTAGCGAGGGCATGTGATACCCGCCGGACTGAATCGCCACTCACTTGCCGTCCGGCGAGAAGCTGACGTCCTTGACGGGCGCCTTGAAGTTCATGTGGTGCAGCGCGGCGCCGCGGCGGAAGTTGGCGAAGATGGCGCGCCCGTCTGCAGGACGAACAGACGCATCAGTAGAGTCGCAAGGGGTCAGAGAGTGGTCAAGAGGACAAAGGGCGCACCCTCATCAATCGACAGAAGGACATTGCCGTCAGGGCTGAGCGCGATGCAGGCAATGTTCTTGCGATTCTCGAACGCGAGCGTCCGCGACTTGTTGCTACAGCGGCGAGCGGGCAATCAGGTCAGCTTCAGCAGCAAACGCAGAACCAAGAGCACGCCCACACGCACTTGACGAGGTCGAATACAGAGACGCGGTTGCCGACGGGGCTCAGAACGCTGTTGCCATCGGGCGTGAAGACGACGTTGCCCTGGCGGTAGACGGTGCCGATGAGGTTGGAGAACTGGCGCCAGTTCAAAAGATGATCAGCATGATGCGCCGGACCAGCACAAGCTCAGTACTGTAGCACTCACCTGGAAGTTGGACTTCATCCTGAGCTCTCGCGCACGCGAAGGGAGGTGGCCGAAGGCAGGAGGTGAGGGCTGCGGTCGAGCTGCGCCGGCGGGGGGAGGTGCCTGAGGAGGGATGGCGAGCCCGGTCAGCGAGAGCGCCCGGCCTGAAGCGACGTGGCTCAGGGGGAACGCACCGGGATAACGAACTGGACCGAAGGGGGCTGAAGCGGCGGGCGGAAGCAGGTCAACGGTGCGCAAGGGCGGAGGGCGGCGGCGGACTTGCTGCGAGCGCCGCTCAGATTCCCGCGCAGGTGATTCTTTGAAATCTTCGGGTATCCGTCCCGTCTAAGTGCAAGCCCAGGTGGAGGTCAGTACGCATCGCCCCCTCCCTTCCTCCTCCCAACCATCACCACCTCCCGCAGCTCGCCATGTCGCAGCCTGACAAAGGCGCAGCCCTGCCGACCGCTCAGGACCTCCTCCAGCCAGACGCCAAACCTCACCCGCCGCCCAAGCCGACGCTCTACTCGATCGCCGTCTCCCTCTCGGGTCCGCCGCCGCCGCCTCCGCCTGTCGCCCCTGCCGCAACAGCTGCTGCGGTCGCCGGCCCTCCCGCAGCCCGCCCTGCAGCGTCCATCCTCAACCCGCAGCACTTCCCATCGCTGTCGAACAGCGTCGGCTCGTCCTCTACAGCGCCGTCTTTGGGCGCCTGGGCGGGCAAGCAGGGCGAGGGCCGGCTCGGACCGCAAGGCGCAGGCGTTCAGCAGGCGGACACGCTGGGCGCCCCGGAGAGCGAGGCTGTCCTTCAAGGGCCCATCTCGGTCGAGTGGCTCGACCTGCCGCCTCAAGCGGGTCCCGAAGGCGCTTCACTCTCGCCCGCTATTCCAGCCTCCTCCCCGCAGCACAGCGCTCCATCCGCTGCGTCCACCTCTGCGGCATCATCTGGCCTTCTCAACCTCCCCGTCGGCAGCGTCCATCTCTACCGACATGCACCCGCCTCCGAGCCTCAAAACGCCCCAGTTCGATCTTCACCGAGCGTTGCGCCACCTTCATCCTCGTCGATCTTCACAACGGCGGAGGTGAAGATGGACGCAACCTGCGCGTCAGGCGTTGCGTCGACCTTGCTGGCAGTGAGTCCTGCGCTAGACCTAGCTCGAATAAGACCCTTGTTGACTGTTCCTCTCGTTCAGGTGCTTGCGGTTCCTTCTTACCTCTCGCCGTCCGACTTCCTGCGCTACGTCCAGATCTTCGAAGGCGACATCGAGTGTCTGCGCTTGATCCGGGACGTCTCGCCATCGCGGAGCATCGTCCTTGTCCAGCTGCGCAGCACGCGCGCTGCTGAGGACTTCATGCGCGAGTTCAACGGCAAGCCTTTCAGCGCGTTTGAAGTGCGTCCGGCGCCGATTGTCCCGTCCCGTGCTCTTGCTGCTGCGCGCTGACGCAGACGAGTGTCACTTCGCAGCCCGAACGCTGTCACGTCGTCCCCATTCTGCACGTCCTCACGCACTTCACCGAGCCTGTCGACCCGTTCGCAACCAAGAAGCCTCTGCCGGACGGTCCTTCCGAGCCCGTCCCGTCGCGCCCGTTCCCTGTCGTGCTCGAGTCGGAGCGCGCGAGCCTCGCGCTGACGGACTCGGCGCTCGAGGGCGCGTTCGAGCTGCCTTCGTGCGCTGTCTGCCTGGAGAGGCTTGATTCGGCCGTCACTGGGCTCGTCACGGTGCCTTGCCTGCACACCTATCAGTCGGTCCTCAATAGTACAATGCGTCTCAGCGGTCAACGACTGACCTGCTCTGCTCTGTAGCTGCGCTTGCCTCCGCAAATGGGGCGACTCGGACTCGCGCTGCCCGGTTTGTCGTTACAGCTCCAAGCCCCTTCACCTACCACCGGCGACCGGCTCATCGCACCCGCCCGTTTCGTCCGCGCACGCGGCGGCGCCGTCGTCATGCGCGAGCTGCTCGACGACCGAGGCGCTGTGGATCTGCCTCATCTGCGGCAACGTCGGCTGCGGGCGGTACTCCGAGGGCAAGCATGCTGAGCAACATTACCAGACGACCGGGCACATGTTCGCCCTCGAGCTCGACACGCAGCGCTGCTGGAACTACGCTGCCGTACGTTGCGCCCCTTGCCCTGCTTCCTTGCGCGAGGCTGGCACGACGCTGACGAGCATGGTCGACTCCTGCGCAGGATGAATACGTCCACCGGATCGTGATGGACAAGTCATCGGGCTCGCTCGTCGAGCTGCCGTCGTCGTCGTCGTCCACCAAGCCGAGCACGCCGACCGCGCTCGCGTCGGATCTACCGCTCGATAAGCTTGAGGCGCTCTCGCTCGAGTACTCCCACCTGCTGTCTGGGCAGCTGCACGAGCAGCGCCAGTACTTCCTCGCGCACCAGGCGTCGCTCGAGGACCGGATCGAGCAGCTCGAGCAGCTCGTCGCACAAGGCGAGCGCGAGAAGGACCGCGCGCGCATCGCAAGGCTCGAGAAGGAGCTCAGGGGCGAGCGGGAGATGAACCGCGGGCTCGTCGTCAATCTTGAGGTCGTCCGCCGCAGAGCCGAGCAGGAGAAGGACAAGCTCAGGGCGCAGCTGGTCGAGAAGGACGAAGAGCTCAGGGACGTCATGTTCTTCCTCGAGGCCAGAGACAAGATCGCAGCGGCCGAGGCTGCACCGGCGGCACCGGCGCAGAATGGTGCGGCGCAACGAGATGGCGAGGGAGCGGCGGCAGCGGCGCGGTCGACGAGCGTTCTCGGCGAGCTGCAGGGCGGCACCGTCGTCCTGCCACCCTCGGGCGCGGCCAAACGTAGGAAGAAGGCTAAGAAGAAGGCGCTCGCTAATGAGGCGCCGACACCGGCGCTGGAGTAGACGAGGCGAAGAGGGCGTATGGAGGGAGAAGGAGAGGAAAGAAGGAGTGCGCGGCACGCTTCACGAGCTTAACGACTATGCATGCTTCATGACCACACGTTCTGGCGCTTCGAGACAAGCAGAGCTCCGCCGTCGACCTTGACAGAGCCGAGAAGCCCGGCGAAATATGAGTGCCTGCGGGAGATCTAATCCAGAAGGCGTTCGACGCGTCCTCCTTGATGCACGCGCCACTCGGATCGCCCCTTTGAGCCCCTTTCTCCGACGCGTCCTCCGCACGGACCTCAGCTCCCCCTTCGGCAAAGGCCCAAGCCCAGCGACTGACGAGATGATGGCCTTCACGCGCTCAGCACCTCGTTCGCCGCCGTCCGCTGGCAGCAACGATGGCAGCCGACCCTTGCAGGCAGCAGCTCGCGCGCCTCGTCATCCCCGGCCAGCACGAGCTCCCCCAGCCGGCGCCTCGCCATCCGCACGCCTGGCCGCAAGCTCATGTCGGCGCGCTGCACACGCACGCCCACCAGCAGTCGTTCGCCAGCCCGGTGCATCTCTTCGCGTCGCCTGTCCTCGCAGGCGGCACCCCGCCAAGATTCCTTACCAGCGCCCATGACGGTCCTCCCTCGGCGCAGGCGTATCAGTACTCTATCGCAGGGCAAGGTGCTCGCGCCCAGCTCCCCTTTTCTTTCCGCCAGCATCACCAGCCGAGCTCGCCTTCCCTCTTCCCTCAGGCGTCCTTCAGCCCGGCAGCCGGCATCAACGGGCGTCAGCAAGGGCTCGTGAATGGGCCCTACCTCCCTCTGCACTTCACCCCTTCGCTCGCACATGCGCCCAGACAGCAGGTGCCATTCGCCAGGCTGAGGATCGCGGGCGCAGGTCATCGGTCGACCGAGTCGGTCGGTCCTCCTCCGAAGGCGAAGCTCGGCGGCGCGGGCACGGGCGCTGGCCTGCTTCAGCAGCGCGAGGTCGAGCCCGGCGCACTCCGGCAGAGGAAGGTCATTGTCAAGCTGCCCAGGGCGGAAGGAGACGACGAGCCGCCTCTTTGGCTGAGGTCAACCTTAGCGGAGCGCGAGGCTGAGGAAGCCGCGAGGGAAGACGCCCGTCTGCCCGAGATCATCAGTCGGGAGCCTTGGCCGCAGGACGAAGAGGAGAACGTGCTGCCTGAGGTGTACCTCCCCAGCACTGTGAGTCCTCTGTATCTAAGCCCTCTCAGATCTGAGCTGACAAGAGACATTCTCTTGCAGCGCATGTGGGAAAAGCTCAAGCAGGACCGCTTCGAGGCGATGATGGCAGCGCAAGGCATTGACGTTCGCGGAGACCAGGTCGTGCGTCCTTGCCTTCCCACCGCCCAGAGTTCTGAGACTGATGTCTAGCGCTTCTCTCAGCACCTACATGCGTCGTCTGCCTCGATACTCGGCTTTAAGGGCAACTCGCGGTCATCAGGCGCTCTTGGCCACAGGCCCAGCGCGTCGCTCGCCTTCTCGCGACACCACCGCTCGTCGCTGTCGGTCTCGCCTGCGGCCTTCGCTCAGGCTGTGCATCCGTCGTCGACGACGCTCGACCCGTTCTCGCTTCTGGCGCCACATGCGCGGACGCCAGAGCTGTCGGCAACGGCTGGGACGGGCGGAGAGAACGAGGACGGAAAGAGGCGGCCAGACATCCACGCGCCCATCCCTCGGCGCCAGTCAACCCTTCACCAGCACGCGCACGCTGCGGAAGCTCTTGCGCAGTCCGGCAGTCGCAGCTCGCGTTCGTCCAGCCCTGAGTCAGGCAACACAAAGGAGTTCAGCGACTCGTCCAGCAAGCCAGCGCACAACCTGCAGCCCTCGTTGTCTCCGGATATGCCGAGGGACGGCGCGCTATGGGTGGGCGCGCCCGTCTTCATCCCCGGCGGCGGGCATGCTCGCCCGCAGCCGTACGTGGGATCAGTTATTGTTGGGGGGGACGCGTGGGACGAACGTCAATCGCAAATCGTGAGCATCTCCCTCGCCTGTCGTTGCTGTTCCTGCGCCGATGCCAACCGTCGTCCTTCGCAGTCCGACGAAACCTTTTCGAACACATCGGACGAAGAGATGCACCAGCAACAGCGCGCTTTGCGCTCGGCGCTGCACACCACCGCCAGGATCATGCCGCCCACGCGACGGCCGGGCGACATCGTCTTGAACCCGTCGGGCGAAGATGAGAACGAGTCCGCCGCAGGGGAAGCTCATGCGCGACTCAACGCTCTGCACGCCGGTCCTTCACTCAACCTCAACCTTAACCCTCGCGCACCGGCCTTCATCTTCGGCAGGCAGCCTGTGCAGTCGCAGACACCCATTGTTCATGGTCCGCATGCAGCCCTAGGATCGCCGGTCAAGCTCACCCCTGCGCCAGCAGCTTTCGGTACGGCGACTTTCAGCGTCTCCCAGGCACCTTCATCTTTCACTGCGCTCGAGCATACGTCGCCGACTTTTGGTCGCCCGTCCGGCCTCACCTTCAACGGTAGCACCAGGCCGCTCAACATCGCCGCTCCTGAGTTCCAACCCCGTGCGCTACCGCCCCCGTTGACATCTAGCCGACCAAAACTCGCCCGGTCGCACCTGCCGTCCCAGTTCGTACCTCCTCCAGGCCTGCTCACGCTTCGGCCGTTCTACGCCAGCACGGCCGTGCCTCGTGTTGGTCGGCCCCTCCCGACGCCGCCGTTGATGGCGCAGGCTATCTTGCGGCACGAGGGCGACGACGAGCCGGGCAAGCGCATGCGCGTCAACGGGCCAGCCGAGCCAGCCGTCGACGCGCCGCCCTCGGGTCATCTGCCGCCGCCGCCGCCGTCGTCGCCGCGCGCTTTGCCCGTCACGCCTTCGCGTACTCCTCGTGATGGGCCGGTGAACCGCATGCACGCGTTCAAGATGTCTATCGGCCCCGTCGCGCCCTCGCCTGAGCACAAGCTCGATCAGGCAGGCGCAGCGCGGGGTCCGTTCGAGACGGTCGAGAATGCGCATGACGATAACGGCCAGGCGTCGTCGAGGGCAAGCGACGCCAACGAGGACGTCGCTGAGCTGCGCCCTTCGCAGCCGTCGGACCTGTTCAGGGCCTCGTGGAAGCAACGCTCGCCCATTCCGAAATTCGACTCCCCGCCTCCGACTTCGCGCCCTCGCGCGTCCGCGGCAGTCCTCAGCCAGAGTAGCACGCCGGCGCGTCCTCTGCCCGCCATCCCGATTAGCACGCCCATTCACGAGGCGAGTCGCTCGCTTGCGGGCAGCATCTGCACCGACGACGAGCCGTCGCTCCTTCCTGGCCTCCTCGCGATTCCGGCGCCCTCGAGCGGGCCGTCCGTCTTGGTCTCTCACCCCGGTCAGCTCGACGAACTCGTCCGCCGTCTTCAGGTCGTCCTCGACGACAAGCTCACGATGCTGCGCCTCTCGGGCCCGAAAGGCGGCACCGTGCACCTCGCTTCGCTGCACCCGGACGCCGAGCAGTCGCTTCTCGACCGGCTCAGCGTACTGCTCGACGTGCGCGACAACGACGGCGGACTCGGCGTTTCGGTCGACGTTGTGCGCAGCGCCGTTGAGGAGGGCTGCCGTGTAGTCTGCGAGCGCATCGAGGGTGAGTCGCCTGCCCAAACTTTCAGGTGACTGTCTGACTGACTAAATCGTTCGCCTTGCAGGTTCGCTTGCCGACGCTATTCGATCCCTTGAGTCTCTGCTGCGGGACGGCGCCGACGACGAGCAACGGCAAGCACTCTTCGACAACCTGGACGCGCAAGATGAACGCGCCGCGCTCATCCTCGAGCACCTCGAGGACCACGCCGACAAGCTCGATCGCCTCGTCTCGGCTCCGACGTCCACCGGTCTATCAACGTCGGCTTTAGAGAGCATGCGCCTGGCGGTCAAGCAGGAGCTAGCGGACGTGCGCGGACAAACAGTCGCTGAGCTCACCAGCCTCGTGGACGGGATTCACCCTGCGCTCGCCGAGCTGCAGCACGGACTGCGCGTCGTCGACGAGCAACTGTCTGCACGCCTGAATGCTGGCTTTGGCGGCCTCGAGAGCAGGCCTTCGCCTGTCGACGAGATCGTCTCCCGCATCTCAGACCTCATCGGCGGCCTTAACTTCAAGACGGACCTCGACGCAGCACAGGAAAAGATCGCCGCTACCGTTGAGGCCATCCCAAAGGCGGAGGTGCTTGACGTCGACGGCCTCGTGCAGCGGCTGGTCAACGCGCGGTCCCGGGCTGCGAATGCGGACCTAGCGCCTTTGATGAAGGCCATCGACCTGCTTCACAGCGATGTCGGTCGCACCAACATTGCACTCAAAGGCTCGGCCACCAGGGTTCAGAAAGACGTCAAGGAGGAGCTTGCGGCGCAGGCCGAGCGACTTGCAGCAGCGCGCGTGTCGGAGGACCTCGTCGCGGAACAGCTGCGCGCTTCTGAGGCCGAACGCACCCGGCTCTCGGACGAAGCGGCGAAGCTGCGCAGGGCCGACCTGGAGCATCTCGCGCTCCAGACCCAAGCGAGCCTCGCTGCGCAAGCCGACAAGTACGCTATTGAGGAGGCTAGAGCGAAGCTCAAAGTCACGGAGAACGAAAGAGATGCGGCGCTCGAGCGCGAGCGGGTGGTATCGAGGGAGAACGCCGAAAAGAGCAAGGAGGTGTCCAAGCTCAAGATCAAGGTGCGTCAGCTCTATGCTCTTTCTGATTCGTGCACTGACACGATGCTCGCACTCGCGCAGGTCAACGTCCTTGTATCGGAACTCGACGTTCACAAGCGCGAGAACGGCAAGACGCAACGCGTGTGGGCGTCCTTCCAGACGTCCGTGCAGGCTCAGCTCGACGCTCTAACCTCGACCATCCAGAAGGGTCAGGCCGTGGAGGAGCGCAACCGCGAGTTGAAGAACGAAATCACCGCGTTGAGCGACAAGGCGCGCAGATGCAATCGTTTACGTCCTCGAAGACCGCAGCTGATTGCCTTTGCATCTCCGCAGCTCGCCATCGCCGAGGAGAAACTGCAGTCACATCAGCGCGCATCATCCGCGGCTGCAGTGGCCAGCAAGCAGGCCCAGGCGAACCTGCAGCAGCGCTTCTCGGAGATGGAGAAGGAGGCAGCGCTGAGGGCGCGGGAGGGCGAGCGTAGTACACAGGCCCAACAGGATGCGCTGGACGCTGCTCTGGTCAATCTCTCTCTCGCGTGGTGGGTGCTGGGGATCACCTGCTAATGACTTCTCTGATCGTTCTCAGCTCGAGCAACGGTCCATCTCGACGAAGCTGGCCGAGACGGAGCGGGTGCTCGCAGCAGCGCAGGCCGAGAACGAGCGGCTGCAGGCTCTCATCCACCCACCCGAAACCCCTCGCGCCTCACAGCAACGGCCGCTCTCCGCGTCATCCTGGTTCTCGCCGCATCCCCTCGTTCAGGAGCTGCAGAACCAGGTCCATCCGCTCTCTCCGCCTCAGTCGACTTTGCGACCGAGACCAGCGCACACCGCCACTACCTCAGCGCAGTATCCGCCGGCGCAATCGCCAAAAGGCGCGATGGCGAGCATGTGGGCTCCGCAAACGCTGCCACAGCCCTCGGCGCGCTGGACACCGCCTGTCAGAACGGTCACACCTGTTCCGCGCCCTTCGACCGTCAAGCCCCCCGAGACGAGCGATGGCTGGTGGAGTGCGTTATAGGGGCTACCTTGCTGAGACACGGTTGTGAGTGCGAGGCAGGGGTAAACGGAAAGCTCATGAGATGCAAGACTTTCATTGCTGCTTGACCGGCTCTGCGAGCGCGGGGATTTCGACCACCTGCTCGGTCGAGGGGTAGTCAGGCAAGTCCAGGGCAAAGTCCTTCGCCATGCGCCTGCGAACTCGTGCCGTGGTCAGCTTCACGTCACCTGCAGGCTTTGGAGGACAAGAACGCACGGAGGGACGAAGCGACCACCGAGCCAGTGCTTCTCGCCAGCGAAGAAGCGCACGCCGCGCTTGGGCGCCGTCAAGCTGATGAGCGAGTGCGGCTGGAAAGTCGGTGCGTCTGCGAGCGGCCCGTGTTCGACGTCCCACCCGGACGGAATGTCGACCGAGAGAATGGGCACGCTGGTGTTGACGAGCAGGGAGAGGATGTCGCCGAATGGGTCGCGCACCGGAGGCTTGAAAGAGAAGCCTGTGCGCTCTCGCCGCAGTCAGCTTGCGCTCCGCAAGGACTACCTCAAAGGAGCTCAACGTACCGAAGATGGCGTCCAGCACGACGTCGCTGCTCGCCAGGGTGTCCTTGAACCCGTCGATTGAGTCAGAGAGCACGGGGATGTCAAGGTTTTCGCACTGCGTCCTAAGCGCTGCGTAGAAGGGGTTCTTGCCGGTTTTGGGCAGGTAAACGGTCGGCTTGTAGCCAAAATGAAGCAGGTGACGCGCGGCACACAGGCCGTCAGCACCTTGGTTGCCTTTCAGAAGGGAATCGAGGGTGTCAGAGGAACGCGCCGTAGAGGCTCAGGCGAGCGAGGAAGGTCAAAGACGAACCTGGACCGCACGCTACGAGCACCTTTTGCCCCTCGCCAGGGAAAGACTTGGCCAAGGCAGTCGCACAAGCCAATCCGGCCAGCTCGACGAGCTGCTCAAGTCGGAAGCCGCCCTTGTCGCTCATAAGCTCCTCGTCAATCTTGTCCAGGGGCGCAGCAAGCTCTTCAGTCAGTCTCTGCCCTTGCTGCCCTTCCTCTGCATCGTCAAGCTCACCTTGGCCGCCTCTTGGGGCGTGATGTACTTCATCGTGAAGCGATGTGAGCTTGAGAGAGTCCGCTGAGAAGCTAGGCGGGGTGCGAAATGGGTAGGGCGCCTGTCAGCAGTCGATGAGGCGCGTCATCGTCAGCTGGAGCAACAGCGCGCTGTCCTAGGGGTCGCCGAACGCACGCAAGGACGCGAAGGAGAAAGGGGTGAGGGAGATAGGGCCGAATCTTGCTGCCAGAGGGAGCGAAAGCGAGCTGGGAGGAGGAGCAGGTGAAGGAGGAACGCCAGAAGGCTCAACCGCTCAAACGGGGGACGACGGATCTCAACGGTGCCGCGCAGCAACCACCGACGATCTGAACTGCGCCGCCCTGCCGGGCTCTCATGGCTTTTAAGGCACGTAAAGCTCGCAACAATGGTTGAGGGCGTCCAGCAAAGTATCTTCATACACAGCCGCAACAAGTACAGACGTCTGAAACCTGAAGGAAGACGGAGTGGGATCAGTAAGAAACTCGGGCGCGGCCCAGGCAGAGAGCAACGACCTCAGACGTCGCACTCGGCGCCCCAAAACCGCGCCCAACAAGGGTTGGACGGGCAGGGACAAGCCTCGAGGCGAGCCGATCGGTTGAAGGTCAAGTCAAGTCTGTTCGATCGGCGCTCGCCTCAGTGAGGGACAGAAGCGCCGACCAGCAGGTCCTGGCCCCGGCACGTGTCATCGTCGGCCGTCTCCCTCTGCCCCTTTGAAGATGGTTAGGGAGAGCTCACTAAGCAGGCATGGAGCGCAGCGCAGCGTGCTCATGAGTAGGCGCCCGTCTTGCCGTGGCCGAAGCGTGAGCCGAGGCCCTTGGCGTCCATGATCTGCGCCTTGCGGTCCTTTTCGTCCATAAGCCTGCCGCCGACACTCATGTGCAAGTCGCGGCTGTGGGGGACCGTAGTGGGTGATCAGCCCGGCACTGGGAGGATGTTAGCGAGGCAGACAATGTACGCACTCCCAAATCGGCGGTGGAGCATCGTCGCTGCCCTTCTTCTTCTTCTTATCAATTGCTTGTCCGTGCATGTCCAGCAGCGTGGCCGATCGATGCTTCTTCTGTAGGACCGTGAGGTATGGAGATGGGTCAGTACAACCACAGTGAAGGATTGCGTATTATGGAGTGGACGAACGTTGTGTCGCTCGATTTCCTCCTGCAACTCGGCATCGCGCTTCTTGCGCCGGCGCGCCTCGTCGGCCTCACGCTCTGACATCTGCGGCTGGTGCACCGAGTTCTCCTTGCGCTTTTTCTTGCCCATCACCTCGTCAGCGAGCCGTTGTTGACGCTGCGCGCAGGGATGGAGCCACCATCAGCTCAAACGATCAATTACCATCCCAGCAGAGATAAAGCGCACCTCTGCCGGCGTCTCGGTCCAGAGCGACTGATCCTCCGCCTTGATGGGCGCCGCCGACGTCCGGCTGAAGGAGGTCTGCCCGCGAGGGATCTTGGTCGGGTCAAGGCCTGCGCAACGAAGGGAAGCGGTCAGTCGTACACCTCGGATACGCACGGGCGGCTCGCTCACGCACTTGCAAGAGAGTCCATGGCCTCCGGCGGCTTGAGCATCCACTCCTCGCGCTTGAGCTCCTTCGGCTTGAGGGCATCCTGCGAGCGATCAGACGCGGGTCAATTCGCCCGTCAGGTCTCCATCGGGGACAGCGCAACGCACCTCGCGCTCTTTCTGCCAGCGTTGCTGCCGCGCCTGGAACTCGTGCACCGCTGACGCCTGCTCGTCGTACTCTACCCCTGGCGGAAGCGGCATCGGCCCGACAACATCGTCGTCGCTCGAGTCCTCCTCTTCCTCCGCTGCCGCATGGCCCCTCGGTGGCGATCCGGGCTCCCAGCCTGGCGGACGTGACGGCCCAGCTGCTGGTGGCCGTTGCGGACCCATTGTGGGCGGTCGGGATGGGCTGGCCGTTGGTGCAGCGGCAGCCTTGCCTTGACGGACTGCGAGAAGGTGCGGGGGGAGGGAGGGGCCGATGGAGCTGTCCTCTTCCTCCTCCTCAACGTCCGCCGGACCAGAGCCGCGCGACTGAAGATGCGGAGGCAGGGGGGGACCGATGCTGCTGTTCGGAGGCGGTCTGGAGGGACCAGCGATGGATGGGCCGCCAGCTGAGGCTGAGGTCGAAGCTGAAGGCGGCGCAGGCCCGAGCTCGTCGTCCTCGTCGTCCTCGAGCGCGGCGGCGGCCTTTTGAAGATGCGGCGGTAGGGTAGGTCCGATGGGCATGGTGTTGGCCACAGATGAGCGAAGTGGTAAGGGTGGCAAGATGGCAGTATGTAGACTGGGCTGCCGCTTGACGAACAGCTCGAGAACGCCAGAGGGCCGAGGGACCACTCGAAGCGTCACATCGCCCGGCGACATGACTGCGTCTTTCGAACGGCAGATAGAGCTCGCCAGTGCTCCAAGGCGTGCCCAATCACCTGATATGGGCACTAGCTACTGGATCCCCTTTCGCGGCTGATCGAAGCGTAGAGATCAGGCCGCGCGCAGTCCGCGAACGTCGCCTCGCCTCCCTTCCCTCGCCCTCACTTGTTGAGAGCAGTCTGTACAAGCCATCTGATAGATATACAACGCAGCCTCTAGAGGATACCGCGAGTGTAGGGCGGAGAAGAGGACGGCGCGGAGGACGCCCCTGCACGATCAGTGCGCTCCTCCTCTTCCTCCGCTTCATCCGATGCGCTCTCCTCCCCTCCGGCAACGCTGGCCTTCGCCAGCGCCTTGCGCTCCCGTCTTCTAGCCCATCGCCTCTCCCTCCTACTTTGCCACGCCTCCTCGTCCACGACGCGTGCGCCCCAGCGCTCTTCGTGCTCCCACACGGTCCGCAGTTGGCCTCGCGCGGCCGCAAGGAGAAGGACGACCGGCGTACACACGAAGCCCGGGGCGACGATGAGCGCAAGTAACGGCATGAAGACTTGTTCGGAGATGGACTTTGACGGGTCGTAGTCGGGCTTCTGCAGAACGTCAGGTGAGGACGAGTTAAAGTCTGCGGAGGCCGAGCGTGCGGAGTCAGGGCGAAGGGGGGCATGAACGCACGAGCTCATCCTGGCCTGTCAATCCCGTCGCCCGCGTTACCAAGGGCAGGAGGCCGACGGTAAGGACGAGCGCGAGTCCAGCCGAACGCGCGTACGTGATCTTGCTGAGGCTGCGAAGGGCGTTGAGCCAAGCGTGATAGATCAGAGGCGGGTTGCGGACGTCGACCACGAGACCGTCGGACAGCAAACGCCAGAAGTGCCTCTTGAGGGACCTAGTCAGAGACGGGAGAAGGACAGGCTGTCCTCCCCCGTTTGGAAGGACGCCCCTCAGCACCTCCTCCGCATTCTCTCGGCTCGGCGCAGCGATATCGTCCTCGTCGTCGCCGACGTTGAGCTCGAAGACGATATCGTCCTGCTCTTCTTCGAGCTTGCGATCAAGGCGATAGAGTACCGAGACGAACTGAGCGACCGGCAGAACGAGGAAGAGGAAGAACAGGCCGAAGAAGGAGATGAAGATGCTGATCGGAGGCTGCTCTTTGTCCGTGTCATTCGTGGGCTTCTCTTTATCCGGCCAAATGGCGGAGGAATCCGCAATAAGCGAGACGGCGACAGCGATGCCTGCAGTCCCGGGACGCCCGTCAGCACGCCTGCGCAACGGGAAGCAGGTCAAGGTGCAACGCACCGCAACTGCCTGCTAGGATATACATGAGCTTGCAGACCTTTGCCGGGGGACCTGCAACGCGCAAGTATGCAACAGGGGCTGACACGGCTATGAGGGCAGGGATAAAGTCGAGGAATGGCGACAGGCGGTACGCGTATGCGGTGCACAGGAGGACGGCGGGTAGAGCGTAGAGGCCGCCGTAGCTATTGAGCGGATGCACCATAAGGGGGTTAATCCCTACGTGCCGAGCAGCCGGTTCAGCTACTACATCATCTGTCTGCACGCGATGAGGATCAGACGAACCCCCGTCGCGGTTGTAGAAGATGCCCAGCAACGTCCAGCCCAGGAGGTCGCAGATGGCGAAGGTGATGCCGAAGCCCTGCGTCGACGGAGATATGTCAGCATCCTTAGTTTCAAACAGAGGACTGGTTGGACCCACGCCAACAGTGCCGTAGATCGTGGCAAAGAGGAAACCGACGATCTTGACTGGCATGTGAGAGACGATGAGGGCTACAGCACCGTACAACACCCCCTGGACAGCGAGGACGAAGGCCGCGGTGAAGGCCAGCTTGACCCACTTGGACTGATTGATTAGCCAGTCGCCGAACCTGATGACATGAGTGTCCAGACGGGACCGTTCGACCAGTGGCAGGGCAGGCGGAGGTGGGGGCGGGGGAGAGCCGAGCGGACCTTCGACCAGCCGGCTCGAGGCGCGGAAGGCATCGTATGAGGTGAGAGCGGAGACCGTCAGAACGACCGGGAGCGCCGCGAGGTTGGACAGCTGCTCGAGCGGCGGTACAAGGGAAAGCATCCGGACGTGCTGAGGAGGGCGATGGCTGTCGAAGGGCGAGGGGACAGCGCTGGAAGCTGCCGAGGTCAGATCGGATCCGCAACGGCCGAGCGGCAGCGGTGAAACGCGGCAGCCCGACTCCTCCCTTGCCGACTCTGGCCCGGCCGCAAAGGAGTGACGGGCTCATGCATAAACAAAAGAGAGATGCAGCGTCCATGGCAGCGAGCGCAGGCCAAAGAGAAGCGAAGGAGTAGGACACGGTCACAGATGCGGGTCATGAGGCAAGAAACGGACGAAGGATTGCGCGCGTGTGCGAGATTACGAAGGCAAGAAAGCGAATGAAAGAGGGAACAGCTCGTCCTGAGCGTGCGATAAGTGACAAGCGGGAGAAGATGCGATGCTTAAAGGAGGACGGCGGCACCAAAGACAAGGGCGACAGCACCGGTGGTGAGGGCGTCGAAAAAGCCGGCAGGGATCGACGAGGTGCGCAGGCCGGCAGAGGCAGGCGCCGAGGAAGCGGCAGCAGCCGACGACGAGGCGGCGGCGATGGAGTTGGAGGCACCGCGCGAAGCAGAGGCGGCAGCCGAGGTGACCGCAGCGGCGGCGCCACCGGTGGACGAACCCGAGGTGGCAGAGGCAGAGGCAGAGGCAGAGGCGGAAGCAGAGACCGATGCACCCGACGAGACGCTGCTAGCGACAGCGCGCGTGGTGGGGACAACGAGCGAGGCGGTGTCAACACCGTTACCGACGGTCGAGTAGGTAACGCAGTTGGAGGTCGACGGGATGGCGGCGGGAGCGGTGGGGGTCACGAGCTGGCCGACAGTGTAACCAGGGCCGGTGAAGTATTGGCGGAAAGTCGAGGTCGAGCCATCGGGCTGGGGGTAGAGTCCAGGGGCAATGGCGGCTTCACCCTCGCACGAGGTGAACGAGTTGTTGGTGTAGTCGCCGGGCATGACGAACTGCGCCGAGCAAGCAAGTCAGACTAAGCAACATTGACGGGCGTTTCCAAAGAGCAACGTACCTGGCATCCCATAACGTCGAGCTCGTGCTCGCACTGGAGCGCAGCGGTGACGTCGTCGCTCTCGGCCGTGCAGATGCGCAGGCAGTACTGATTGTACGACATGAACGACATCCACTCCTCGTAGAAGACGTCGCTGCCGGTCACGTTGGACGTGACGTTGCCACCGATGGGGTTGCCGAGGTTCTCAGCGCCGTGGGGGTCGAGCTCTCCTCCGTCGTCGCCGTAGGGGATGTTGATCTTGGTGCCGTCGAAGACTGTTACGAAGATGACAGCGGGCAAGGAGATCAATACAAGCCCACAACGCAAAAAAGAAGCTGCAACGCACAGCCCTGGATCTGGACATAGAGGGCTGCAGGGGGGAGCATAGGTTGAGGTCAGCACGACTATTTACTTGTAAATTTAACGGTCGCCGCGACATACGGGTCTTAATAAACTGTGCAGGAAGAGAGGAGGGTCAGAAGGAAGACCTTGGGAAAGAAGCGGTGATCCGGGCACGCACGTGAGCCGAGTAGATTGTGCCGTCGGGGATCAAACGAGCGTCGTTACGGGGCTGGAGGCAATACTAGGAGGCAAGAGGGTGGTTCTACGCGTCAATCTTCGCTCGGCAGGAAGACGCGCCGAGGAGTACTCACAGCAACGACGACGGGCTCGACGTTGCCAACTAACGGTTGAGAGCGTGTCAGCAGCATGCACAGCACCCTTGCGAGGCATCGAGAGACGCACTGAGCGAGTCGGGTCCTGGAGATGGTTAAGGAGAGGAGCGGGGGTCAGCCACGATATCTCCTTTTTTCCTTGCACGCACAGCTCGCGTGTCGCGCCAAGACGCGAGCTAAAGCCGGAAGGAAGAAAGGACACACCCTCCTCCGGAGGGCCGAAGAGGCAGAAGTCGTCGATCCCGTTGAGCGTGAGCAGGCGGGCCATGGACGTCTGGTTGATGGCCGCGCCGGCCTCGGCGAGGAAGGGCTGACTGCAAAGAGCGGGACGAAAGGGGGGGGGGGGGGAAACGCGAGCCGGTGATGAGCCGTTGTCAACGCAGATCCGCAACGTGCACGAAGAAGGGCCGAGCAGAGACGCACGCAGGGTTGGTCTCTCCATTGGGGAAAACTGCAGTAAGGTGAACGAGTAGGAAGATAGAGTCAGCCGTATGTTGTGAGAGGAGCGAAGACAGGTGCGTACGCCGCTTGGGCGCGAGATGCAAACAGGTCCGCCGGTGCACGCCGTGCACGAGCAAGCTCATCGCGACCTCCCTCGCAGCATTGGCAGGCAGCAGGCACAAACGCACCAGCAGTGACCTGGCCGACGACGGCGCGGGCGACGAGGGGGAGACCAAACGCGAGGGTGGTGGCGACGGAGGGCATTCTGAAGGAAGGCGCGAAGGGGGCGAGGCGAGCTGAGGGAGGGAGAGAGAGAGAGCTGGAGTGCGCGGAAGCGAGGCCGATCTCGGAAGAAAGGCAGAAAGGGCGAGCGGGAAAGTAAGAAGGGGGAGGCGGGTGAGGGGGAAGGGGTAGATGCTCTCCTTCGCGAAAGGAAACAGGTAGGAGGCTTGCCGGTGCCAAGGCCTGCCAACGCGCTCAGCGGCGTCACCTGCGACAGTGCTGCTGGACCGCACACGATCACACTCGCATGTCTGACGGCGCCTGACAGCAGCGTAGGCTCTCCAGACAGACAGCGTGCATCGGAAGTGAAGAGTCGAGTGAGTGGGCGCCGGAAAGGCAGGCGGTGGAAGGGCCGGTGAGGTACTTCGTCTGAACTCTTAGCCTGCTGCGCGCGCAAAGCCAGTCGCGTCGCGTCCAGCGGCGCTCTTATACTACACACGACCCCCCCCCCCCCCTCTCACTCCCCCCTTGGCTTTTGCGGCATGCTACAAGCCATGATAGTCGTACATCGTCACATGTCCTCCGTGCCAAACGCGTGCGCCTCCTGCTCGCGCCGACGCTTTGCATTGATGTTCTGGAAGTACTTGGCTTCGAAGCCGGTGCTGCGGTCTGCGGGAGAAGGACGATGGAGGTCAGCGCATGCCGAAAGCGGTGTCAGAATAGCATAGGAGCGCACCGACGCCATCCCAGCGGCAGCCCGGAGGGATGTTGAAGCGATTTGGCGCCCAGGAGCCCTTGTACTGGGGATATCGTGGGGCTGAAGACTTCTTCTTCTGCAAAACGCGAGCAAGGGTGCACGTCAACACCATCTAAGAGCAAGAAGAACTGAGAAAAGGTGCGCACTGTAAGGAAGTTGGCTGCCGGGTCGTTCCAGCGTGAAACCTCCTTTTGCTCGCGGTTGAGCTCGGCGTCGTTCGCGTACCTGCGTCAAACAGACGAAAGAGTGTCAGCAGGGAAGTAAGAATCCATCGGAGAGGATGGACGCACCTCGCCAGATCGCGGTTCTGCTCTGCTGCTAGTCGTCTCGCCTGCGCCTCCTTCTCCCCACGCTGCACGACACCCTTACCCCACTCCATTTTGGCGGCCTCCTTCTCGTCCGCCTCTTTCTTCCTGCGCTTCTCCGCTGCTCTCTCGGCCTTCATGTCGAGCTTCTTGCCACTCGAGTCACGGTAGACCGTCTCCTGCGCGAGCCGGGCCAATTCGGCCTCCTCCTCCGGGTTGGTGCGGGCAGCCGCCTCGCGCTCCTCGATGATCCTTCTCCGCTCCTCCTCCTCGCGCAGCTGCGCTGCCGTCCGCAAACCACCGCGGCGGGGTGCTTCGGGCTCCTCCTCTGCTACAAGTTGTGGCTTCTCGTCCTCCGGCACGGCCTCCTCGACCTCTTCTGGCGGCGGGGTCGTGCCCGTGTGCACCGCAGCCCAATTGGACTTGCGTGCCGTTTTGAACTCGCCGGATTTGGTCTCGACGGCTGTGAAGGAGCGAATATGGGGGTGTCAGCTGATTTACCGAGCTGAAGACAGCGCGACGACGCTCGCTACCTGCGCGCCGCAGCGCGAGGGAACGCCGACGACCAAGGATGCAGGAACTCACTCGGGGCATCTTCGTCCATCTGTTCATCTTGCGGCGCGCCCCAGCCGGACCCCCCGTCCTCGTCGACCAGCATGATCCCGCCCCCAGAACCGCTGCCGCTTCCACTGGCCTGCGCGGAGGCGAACTTGTCCTCCTTCTTGCGCTTCTTGCGCTTCTTGTCGTCGCTTCGGGCGAGAATGGCGTCCGCTTTTGCGCCGGACATATACCTGCAGCGGCGATTTATCTCGATCAACGACCTGGATGCAGGAGGGCCGGAAAGGAAGCACACTCACTTGGCGGCGAGGTACTCCTGCATCGACGACATCTCTGGCGGGATCAGAAGGGCCGATGGCGCTCGTTCCTGCAACAAGGATCGGACTGGGATCTTTCGGGGCACGGAGCGAGGCGGCGGGTCGACGGGCGAGAGCTGCAAGGGGAATACAGGTGGAGAGGCGGGATGACGGGTGCTCGACAGCCGCGCAGGAGCTGGCTCTCGTCCGTTTCGACCGAGCCGCCTCAGCCTCCTCTGACGTCGACTCCCCCGAAGAGCCCAGCAACCGCGAAGCAAGGCCAATCGCGTCTTTTCCAGAGCAGGGACCACTGGCCACAGGAATCTCCAGCGCAGCATGGCATTCCATCAACCGCTGCTCGGCGCCGCCATCGGCAAGCGGGCGTTCCTCCAGCAGCTCAGCGGCCGACCTGCGCGCCTGCAAGACGCCGTCCGCTACCTGCCTTCAGGTCCATCTTATCCGAACGTATCGTCGGAATATAGCTCGTCGCGAAGACATCGCCTGTCTTTGTATGCTTTCGCGAGTTCAAGGGCGCGAGGGGCTTGCGCGGCGTCCTGGCGCAGCTACTCCTCCGTCCCTCCGCAACCGACCTCGACGCAGTCTCGACGTTCGGCACTCCTGCATCCCTCCGCTTCAACGGCGGGAGTCGCACTTGCTGGGCGTAGCATCTCACAAACTCCTCCATCACCGTCCAAAGCCGCCGCCACTTCACCTCTGACTCCGGTTCTCCCCGCTCGTCAATCGTCGACGTTCGCTCGCGTGCGCGCTTTCTTCATCCTGAAGCAGTTCGACGATGCGCTTGGTAAGACGGACGCTGCGCCGGACGTCGCAAACGAGCCCAAGATCTCGTACAAGCGGCTGTTTGACCTCGCAAAGACGGAAAAGGTGCGCGGTTTCACACTTGCCCAGCGCGCGAGACGACAGACATGGGCTGACAGTGCGTATTCATGCTGCAGAGGACCATCGGCCTCGGTCTCGCTGTGGGTTCTTTGCCTTGTGTGCTTGCGCTGCCTCCGCTGATGTGAGCGGACGCGCAGTGTCTCGTCGTCGCCAGTATTGCCGGTAACGTCCTTCCTTACTGCATCGGCGAACTCATGAACTACTTCGCCGAAGCGACGCCGCCGGAAGTGCGTGCTGTCTTATACCGCTGTCTATCTGAAGAGAAGACTGACCTGGGGCGGAGCGTGCGCGCGCAGACGACCTTCATGGGCATGTCCCTCCTGAACACCTCCCTCACTCTGGCCGCCATCATCATCATCGGCGCACTCGCTGCCCTCGGCCGTTCGACACTCATTGGAATGAGCGGCGAGCGCATCATTGCCCGCCTGCGCAAAGAGGCTTACGGGTCCGTGATGCATCAGGAGATCCAGTTCACCGATACCAAGGCCGGCAACATCGTCTCGCGCCTTTCGTGCGTCGTCCCTCCTCCCGCTTCGTTGTCAAGCACGCTCTGACCACCTGCGTCTGGGTAGCAACGATGCGGACATCCTTGGAGAGTCGCTGTCCAACAACCTCTCTCAGGGTGTGCAGAGCATCATGATGGGCGCCATCGGCCTCGGCGTCATGCTCTACATCTCCGTGCCCGTCACCCTCGTCGCCGCCGCTGCCACACCCGTCACCTTCATCCTCACCAAGAAGTACGGAGAGTACCAAAAACAGCTCGGACGGCTCAGCCAGGACGCCATCGGCGAGATGACCAAGGTCGCGGAGGAGAAGCTCGGTGCGGCGCGCATCATCGCCGCGTACAACGCCCAGGACCTCGTACGTGACTTCCTTCCCCGTGTATGAGGGCCTTGAGTTGACCCTGCTTGTGCGAGCTGATATCCAGGAGACGAAGAAGCTTGGTGGCAAGGTCGACACCATCTTCCAGATTGAGCGCCGGCAGATCTGGGCCTATGGCCTGTTCGAGAACCTGTATGGCCGTGCGACGGACCACGCTGCCGAGATGGCGATCGTCATCTTCGGCGGGTACATGGTCCAGAAGGGTGCAATTACGCTCGGCAACCTCACGTCGCTGCTCATCTAGTGCGTTCTGCCATCCTGCACCTGTGCGAGCGAAACTAATGCACCTGTGCTCCTGCAGCCAGTACATGCTCGACGCTGCGCTGAACGGCGTCATCGGCTTCTGGTCGGCCCTCAACAAAGGTCTTGGAGCGGGCGAGCGCGTCTTTGAGCTCATCGACCGCAAGCCCCAGATCGACCCCAAGGCTGGCAAGCTGCTCGCGCCGACCCGCACGGGCTCGCTCGAGCTCAGGGACGTCTCGTTTGCCTATCCTTCGCGCCCGGAGGCACCGATCTTGCGCAACTTGAACCTGAAGATCGCCCGCGGCGAGTCGGTGGCCATCTGGTGCGTCTCGCACTTATGTTTTTGCAGTGCAGTCGACCTGCGCTGAACCACGATTCGCTCTTACGCAGCGGTGGATCCGGCTCGGGCAAGTCCTCCGTGCAGAACCTCATCCTGCGCTTCTTCGAGCCCAACTCGGGCTCCATCATCTTTGACGGCGAGGACATTTGCGACTTCAACATGGCGTCGTGGCGGTCCGCCATCGGACTGGTCAGCCAGGAGAGCGTCGTCTTCACGGGCACGGTGTCAGTCCATCCCCTGCTGCTTCACCTTACCAAGGTGAGGACGCTGAACACTGACGGCCATACTGTGCACCCATGCGCAGTTTTGAGAACATCGCGTACGGCAAGGCAGGCGGCGAGGCGACGCTGGCCGAGGTCGAGGCGGCCGCCGCCGAGGCCGGCTGCGACTTCATCCACTCGCTCGAGAATGGCTTCCAGACGCACATTACCAAGAACTCGCTGTCGGGCGGGCAGAAGCAGCGGTGCGTTTTTGCGTGTCCCTGCGGCGATGGTGCAAGTCGCTGACCGACCGTTGCGGTTTGCTTCCAGGCTGTCGATCGCTCGCGCACTGATTCGCAAGCCGCGTCTTTTGCTACTTGACGAGGCAACCTCTGCGCTAGATGCTCAGTCAGAGCAGCACGTCAGTATTACCTCTTACAACGAGCCCTGCTCCCTCGCTGATCTTGTCAAGGACGTCCGCGCAGGTCAACGCGGCTATCTCCAAGATCCTCGAGTCCAAAGACATCACGGTCGTTATCGTTGCGCACCGGCTGTCGTCCATCGCGCAGGCCGACCGCGTCATCCTGATCGAGCAAGGCGCCGTCGTCGAGGATGGCAAGTACGAAGACCTCGTGCGTTGCTGCCGCCTTTCCACGACTGCTCGCGTTGCGCGCCACGCTGACCTCGCGTCTTCGTCACGACGCAGTCGACCGACCGCGAGTCGCGCTTCGCGAAGCTCATGTCGGCGCAGCTCCTGATCGACGTCGACGAGGACCCGTCGCCCGCTGCAGAGGCGGAGGCGGCGGACGCGCATCCCGCGCCGAAGCAGGCGGCAAAGGACGAGCTCGCGGGCAAGACGGACAAGGCCGGGCCGCACCCGGACGAGAAGCTCGTGCGCTAGACAATGGCACCGACGCCTCACATCCTCGAGCATTGCGCTCGCGTCCGCTGACGCGAGGCAAGGTGTCCCCTCGGCGGCTGTCGCTAGCTTTCGGCGCTAGCGAACGGAAGCCGCACCCCACCCCACTGCTTCGCACCATAGACTGGCAATCGCATGCCCCTTGTTGTAAGTCCATGTAAAGTGCGCGTGTAAGCAGGCATTGTCGAGTTGGTTGAGTTGAGCCGGAAGCAAGGCGGAAAACGCGTATCTTCCCTTGTGCAAGTTGGGCGCAGGTGGCAGAGCGCTATGCGCGCGCCGAGGACAGCGACGCGTTCTCCGCTGCCGTGAAATCGACGATCAGTAATGGAGGCGAAGGAATTTCTGGGGTACTTGCGTCTCGCGCGGGCCTTCACGAAAATTTCCGCCTCTTCGACGAACCACCTGCTCTGGTTCTCTTTCTCGTCTGGCCGTGCGTCTGCTGGCAAACGCGGTCATCTTTCCTGCATCGAGTTGCGCAGTCATGCAGGTTGAAGTAAGAGCATGATACATGAGGTGTGTATACAGTCGTATGAGCGGCGAGAAGTGGAGGTGAAGGTCAAGCCCGGGGGGTGGGGGACAAACGAGGGAAAGACGATATAGAGTGATGAGATCGCAACAGATGAGTCGGCGTCGTCGTTTCGAACGGTAGAGTCACAGGCGGGGAAGAAGGGGTCAAGAAGCGGGCGAGGTAGGCCAAACTGGCGCCGCGTCTAACGCCCGCCACTGAGCCTCCCATGCTCATCCATCCCGGCCGACCACTCTTCCTGCACTCGCGTCGGCCGACGCGACGACCCCGCGTTCATGTTGTCGAAGTAGCCGGCGCCCTGCTGCTGTTCGCCATCAGCTGCAGCAGGCCGCGCCGTCGGCGTCGCCATAGTCCAGCTTGGCTCGGCGGGCGCAGCCAGCGGCGTCGGCAGCGTGATGTTGACGGCACGTCCGCCGTGGGGCGTGCCGCTCATCTTTCCGAGCGAGCTATTACCGTGTAAACTCCGGCTGGATGAGACGGACGACATCGAGTAGCGCGAGTCGTGCCTCCTTTGCGGGGCGGCGGTGTTATGCGCGCCGCTGCTGAGGCTGGCCGTGCTGATCCGTAGCTGGCGCGCCGTGCCGGACGAAGTCATGCCGACGCCAGCGCTGCCCCCCGGGAGGGGAGGGACGGGTGGCACGCCGTGCGGGCCGCCGAAGGACGCGGACGAGCGCGACGATATCGAGCCCTGGCGGGACGACGGCTGAAGCGGGGGCGAGTCATGGGCAGAAAACGAGCCGTTCGCCGTGCTTTGACTCGGGCCCGCGATCATCGGCGACGCGGAGAAGCCGTCGACGACTTGAAGCACGGGAGAGTTGGCGACGGACGACTCGGAGGACGGGTGTTGCTGCTGCTGCGGCTGCTGCTCGCCGCTCGCATGAAGAGGGGACGACGACGAGCTTGACGACTGCGACGATTCGTACGACGTGCTGCTGGAGCCCTGGCCGTCGACGAGCCCATGCGAAGCGCGCGATGACGACGTCGACGACGCATAGGGGCGGCGAGGGGGTGCGAGCGGCGGCCCAAACGCAGAGTAGGACGACCCGCGCCTGCCGCGCTCGGCGAACGACTGCGCCGTCGGCAATGAGCTCAAGAGGACTGTAGCCGGGTGAAGATGGGTTGTCAGACAAGTGCCGCGGCTCACGGGGCGCAGAGCGGAAAAGGGGGGGAAGGGACACACCGTTACCGGACGGCATCCTGCGCGGCGCGCCGAGCATGGCAGACCCTGCAGTCGACATTGGTCGCTGGCTCATGACCGCACGCGGAGGCCTAGCGAGAGGTGCGAGTCCGGGGAGGTGGTCAGCATGCGCGTCCATCCAGCGAGTGACGCCAAGACGCAAGCAGAACTCACGGCAGGGGGTACCGCTCGCGCTCCTTCTTGCCTGCGTAGCGCTTCCAAAACCAGAAGAGCGCGGCGAGGACGACGATGCCGCCGATGACGCCTCCGACGATGCCGCCAATCGCGCCGCCCGAGAGGGAGCTCGACTTGGCCGTCGCGCTGTCAATCCCGGTCGAGTTGGATGACGGGATGGCCGATTCTGCCGCGACAACGACCGCAGCCGTCCCTGATGCCGAGCCCAGGGTGGACGAGACACTCAAGCTGGCAGTTGTTGACGGCGAGCTGCTCGTGGTCGTTGAGGATGGGATGGCGCTGCTGATCGCGGGCGACGAAGATGAAACGGCAGCAGCCGAGGAGGAGGGGGTCGAAGCTGCGGCGAGAGAAGACGACGACGCCGGTGCTGCAGCCGTCGTGCTGACCGAAGCAGCTGCTGGAGCAGACGACATGCTGAAGAGGGTTAGGTAGGTGGTGTGGCGACAGTCGAAGGAGCGGACAGGGGAGTCTAGGGAGCGGCCGGTGTTGCTGTGCGGGGGAGGGCAGGGGCAAGAGAGGGAGGGGTGTCACACAGCCGCGGGGTGTGCAGCGCTACTAGCGGAAAGAAGCACAGCAGGTCAGCACGGCACACACGCAGCACCGGACAAGCTGCAGGAGCTGACCGTCCGAATGCTCGCTCGCTGGGAAGAGAGCGCTGTCTCTGCGATGGGCCCAATCGCCAGCTGCTGGCTTGCTGGGGCTTACTTGCTTCCTGGTGCTCAACGGGCGGAAAAGAACGATCGACCAACAACGCGCGCAGCAGCCAGCGTCGTTTTCCGAGGCCCGCCCCGGGACCTCATCCCCTCCGCCGCCTTTTAGGCTCAAGTGCAGATCCTCCGTCGGGGTCATCACCGTGACCGTCAACGACGTCAGCAAGGGGATGGCAGCAACACCACCACTCCCCCTCGCGGCGCGCGTCTTTGTCGAGTCGCTCGCCAACAAGCCGGCGCCCTCGCGCGTCATACCGATCCAGGAGCTGTTCGTCCTCCCGTCCGCAGGCCTGCACAAGGTTCGCGTCGCGGGCAGGCTGCTCGCGCATGACGACACGGGGGACACGGGCTGGGTGCTGCTCGCCTCGCATGACGGAACGGCAGCCGTCTGGGTCGACCTTACGGTCTGTGCAGAGGGCGCGGGAGGGCTGCTGGGCGTGCTGGCGAAGGAGGGCCTCAGCAGCTGCTGGATGGCCACCGGCGACCTCGAGGAAGTCATGGTGCGTGCCTCCAGCGCGAGACGCCCCCCCCCCCCCCCTGTGTATCGCCGTTCCCCCATTGCTGATCTTGCCGTCTCTCTTCCCGGCGCGCAGGCCACGCCTTCCTTTCCGGCCAGCCTCCCCGCCTACATCGCCGCCAGGCTCGAAATCACCCCTGATCGTGTCCTCCGAGCAATCTTAATGAAGCCCGTTGACGACGCTACTCCTGGCGCAGGCGCCTTCAACCTTAAGGCATGGGAGGAGATGGCACGCGTCAAGTCCAGGGCGTTCGTCGCATCTTGAGCGATCCCACAAACACGACGACCGCTCGGCCTAGTTCTTGCTAAGAAGACGGAGGCTACTAGGCATGCCTCAGGAGCTTGCACGTCGCCACGCCCCCTAGGCCTATTCGAGGCGGATTACGCAGAATTGGTCAGTCTCTCCAACCGCCCCTGGCCTGCGCCGCTTCCCTTCTCCTGCCCGCTCAGCTTGAATCTCGACTGATGATTTGATCAACATCTCTATAGACCGGCTGTCTGTCGTATTGAGGAGCGACCCGACGGCGCACCGCCCTTTGTGATGCCCTTCTTCACAATCCCGCTGCAGACTTCGTTGCGTCACGTCGCTCATCGCCGGTTTGTCTGATCAATGACCTACGACCTATCCGAGCAAGAGCTCATGCCAATGAGCACAACCGACGCACCCGTATGAAATGCATTCATGCCCTGCATGGCGAGCTGCGCGCGGGCGTTATCGGGCGGCAAGTGGAGGCGTTGATGCTGACATACGCCATTCGCGCGTCGTCCAATCCGCCCTGTCGTCTTTCCGGCCTGCCTCGCGTCGCTTCTTGCCTCCCCATCTTCCGCTCCTGCTCTTGCCCTGCGTCCGCCCTCGAGAGCGCCTTCAGCAATGGTCTCGGTTCACGTCTTCTCCTCGGCTGCGCACCTGCTCTCGCCTACGCGCTCGGCTTCCGAGGCCGAGCTCGCGGTTCGCCAGACGCTCACTTCAGCCCTCGCGACGTCGTCCGATCACCCAGCTTCCTTCACGCCTGCCTCGCCCGAACATGCTGGACAGGGCACGATCGTCGTCCCCTCGGCTGAGTTCATCAAGACTGAGACGGAGACGCTCCGACAAGCGTGCACGAACCGGCAGGAGCTCGACGCAACGGCCAAGCTCTTCCTCCCGCACCCGTCTGCTGCTTCCTCCTTCAACAGCAGCAGCGTCTCGTCGCCGCTTGAGACGGTCAAGCTGGCGCTGAGCGAGCTCGAGCAATTGCTAGGCAACGCCGAGCGCGTCGACACGCTTGTACTTAGCTGGGCGGGCGTCTCGTACGGGGGCGAGGAGCTCGACTTCTTCACCAACAAGAAGCCCGAGGACCTGATCGGCGCAAGGGAGGAGGCCGACAGCGGCGTCGACGACGCTGCGCTCGCATCGATAGTCGAGCTCTGGCAGGTGCGTCTTCCCCCGCAGCTGTGTTTCGTCCGGGGTCGAAACAGCGGCTGACCGGCTCTGCGCGGTCGATGCGCGTCCCCAATTCCCTCGCGCAGGCACTCCAGACCCTGCCCGCTCTCGCATCAGCCTCTCTGGGCGTGACGTCCTTTTCGCAGGCGCTCCTCGCGCGCTTCCTATCGGCGCTGCCGCGGGGTGCGAAGCGGCCGGTCGTCAACCACCTCAACCTGCGCGACTGCTGCCATATCCCTCAGGCGTTCTCGGCGTTCGCGCAGGCCGAGGGCGTCCGGCTCGTGAGCAATTCAGACCCGGCAGGTGCGTCCCTCCCCTCCCTGCCTTGCCTTAGGGTCTCTTATCTGACTTGGCTGTCGTGCGCGAGCAGAGCCGGTCAAGAGCGAAGCGCTGCCGCGCATCTTCGAACCCTACGGGTCAACACTCAGCCTCCCTGCGAGCGCACGCCCATCACTGAACTGGACGCTGAAGGTGCGTTGCCTCTCAAAGTACTGAAGTCGTCGACATTGGTGCTGATGAACCTTTTCTTCTTGAATTGCAGTACACCGTCCTGCACAAGGCGCGCGGCGTCCTGATTGACAAGGGGTAAGTTCGCGTATCCTTATAACGTCCGCGCCGCAGTCTGAGTAACGACATGCTGCGCAGTTACATCCTTTCGACGTCCTGGCAGCCTTGACAAGCACCAACTTTCTTGCTTTTGCCGACCGAGTGAGCTCTCCTTCACTGCACTTCAACCCCCTCAGTCACGCAACTGGGGACTGACGTGCTGCTTTTCTTGAAGGCGCCTCCATACATCTGCATCCTCACATCCCCTTTTTTGGTATCATCCGCCTGCCGAACATAGACTAGCTGCCTGCTCCGCCTTTCGAACAACAGGACCCAGACATCGTCGGGCGCATGCGGGCTCGGCCTCGTTGTACTCCACTCTTTTTCACTCTGCACTCGAGGGCGCAGTGGTACGCTCGTGCGCATATGCCACTCGCAACTGGACGCTTAGGATATCATGTATTCCAGCGTCTGTCTGACCTTGTGAGGCGACGTACGGGGATGTAAAGGCGGCGGCGACCGTGCGCTCGCCCGACATTGTTTTGCGGCAGGCTGCCTCCGTTCAGCGGGTGAATCTTCGCAAGGCCGCCTGCGCAGCGTCCGGTCAGGAGCCCTCCTGGCGTCAGCTCGCCTGTCGAGATCGATGTGCCGGTTGACGTGTGTACTGTCGGTGGTCCGTCTGCCTGGGCGGACTCTTCGACCGCCGAGCTGGCGTCGCCTCTGACCCCACCCAACACCCTTCCGCAAGCCTAAACTTCCTCCACTGAGCTTTGCGTCTCGGCTTGGGACTTCTACCTGTCCGTGCGCTGTTCCTTGTCTTCTTTTGGCGTCCCGAACTGAGCTGACCTGCGCTCTGCGGACCTTTCTTGCCCTTTCGCGCTCCTCCAGCTCATGCTGCCTCTCTCGACCCTTCCTCGGCTCGCCTCCTCCTCAAAGGCCTCGCTCGGTCGTCCAACGTTCGCTCGGTCGATAGCGAAGTTCAACGAGGTGCGTTGAGCTGGTGTTTGAAGCCCGAAGAGAGCGTCTGAGCCGTCGCTGACGTCGCGCCGACTTCGCTCGAACCCTGCGCAGCCGCCCACACGCATAACGACCCTGCCCAACCAGCTCCGTATCGCGACCAACGACGTCGGCGCGCACATCCAGTCGGTCGGTGTGACGGTCGCGGCAGGTTCGCGGTACGAGGTTGACGAGACGCGGGGGTACTCGTACATGCTTGCTAAGATGGCTTACAAGGTGCGCTCTCCTGCAAGCCCTAAGCACCGCTCCTTCGCTGACTCGTTGTCCTTCCCTCGCCCGGCAGTCATCGAGCAAACGGTCCGTGACGGACTACGCGCTCGACATGGAGAAGTACGTCTCGACGCTGCAGTGCCACATGGGCCGCGAGTCGCTGCTGTACCAGGCGCACTTTCCGGCGCAGAACCTGTCGCCGGTGCTCGCGCTCGTGTCGGACACGATGTTGCACCCGCTTCTTACCGAGCAGGAGCTCGAGGAGTCGCTTTACGCGGCCAACTACGAGCTGCAGCTTTACGACGAGAAGGTAGACGCGTACCTGATGGAGGTCCTGCAGGACGTTGCGTTCGGGTGGAAGGCCCTCGGCCGGCCCAACCTGCCCGCCGTCGAGGCGGTCACGCCCGACGACCGCGGAGTGTTCCCGAAGCTTATTACGGCGGAGGGCTTGCGCCAGTACCGTGAGAAGTGGTTCAGGCCGGAGCGCATCGTCATCAGCGGAACAGGCATGGAGCACGAGGCGCTCGTCGAACTCGCCGAGGCGCAGTTTGGCCACCTGCCCTACACGCCACCGTCCTTGTCGCCCTCCTCGTCGGAAGAGTCGCTGCCTTTCCTCAACTCTTCCTCCAGCACGGCGCAGTCCAGCCCGTCGGTTCAGACCTGGTTCCAATCCCTCCTGTCGGCCACCTCTTCCTCGGCCTCCTCCGCATCGTCACCGCCTTCGTCACCGTCCAGCTCCAAGTCGTTCGCGACGCTCTCGTCCCCCGCTTCGTCGCTGCTTTCGCCTGACCTGCCGGCGGTGCCGCCCGTTGGCCAGCCCATGACGGTGTACACGGGCGGCGTGTCGATCGACGTGCGCGAGGAGATGGAGTTTGCGCACGTCTTTGTCGGCTGCGAAGGTGTCGACGCAAACAGCGACGACGTGTATGCGCTCGCCGTCATCCAGATGCTCCTTGGCGACGGCGCGTCCTTCTCGTCCGGCGGGCCGGGCAAGGGCCTGCTCTCGCGCTTCTACACCGGCGTCATGAGCGGCAGCTACGGCGTCGACAACGTCAACTCGCTCAACCTACCATACTCGGATGCGGGTGCGCCGTTCCTCCTCCCTCTGTATGGCTAGCCTTGCCTGACTCACACTCCTGCCGACAGGTCTCTTCGCCGTCTCGTTGACGTGCGAGTTCGCGGTCCTCCAGCGCTACCTGAACCGCCTTGCCCTGGAGCTTGCCTCGCTGCTCAACCCGTCCAACCCGTCGTACCCCGTCCAGCCCATCGAGCTCTCGCGGGCCAAGAACCGGCTGAAGGCAGCGATGCTGTACGCGCGCGAGGACGTCCGGATCGAGGCCGAGGATCTCGGCGCGCAGGTGCTTACGGCCGGCTTCCGCCTGCCGATCGGCGACATGATCCAGCGCATCGACGACGTGACGATGGCCGACCTGCAGCGCGTCGCCAAGCGCGTGCTCGTCGACGGCGTCGGGAACGGCGAGCTCACGATCGTCGCGCGCGGGCCGAAGGAGGTCCGCGGCGTCGTCAACATGGTGCGTTCGGCCTGGCGCTCAAAGGGGCTCAAAACAGGCTCGCTGTAGAGGGTCGTAGCTTCTCTGCACAGTGGCAGGACGTGATTTTTGCGTCGTGCTTGTGGACGATGTATCCTTTAGTCAATCGACGAAGCGTTATGGGGGGGCAATGTCCATAAGAGCGCGAAGGTGATCGAGAGCGAGGGCGAGAGCAGGTGGTCTCCGAGGATGGAGGGCAGTGGGGAGAAGGAGAGTGGGAGAGTGAAAGACCGTCAGGGAGGGGGCTAGCTAGAAATGTGGAGATCCGAAAGCCAAGCAAGAGGAGGAAGGGAGAAGGGAGAAGGAGAAGCGGTGGTACAGCAGAGTAAGGGCCAGCGAAAAGCCCCTCAGTAGTGGTTCCGGCTGACGCCAGCGGCGGAGAAAGGGTCGTCGCCACCGCTGGAGCCCGAGGCGCGCTGGGGGGCGCCAAAGGCCGCCGCCATGGCCGCGACGGGCTTCTGGGGGTACGCTTCGGCCATCTGCGGCGCTTGCTGCTGGTGCTGGTCGTAGTGGCCGTCCGCGCTGCGGTAGGCGTATGCGTCCTGCTGCTGCGGGTCGTACGCATCGTACCCGTGCTGCTGCGAGTACCCATCGTCGTACCCGTAGTACGCATTGCCATCGTGCTCAGCCCCGCCCGCGGGGCTGGTCACGTACGGCGTCGCGTTGAAGATATCCGAGTTGTTGGGTTGCTGCGGCTGCGTGTAGGCGTACGACTCCGTCGAATCGGGACCGATCGAGGCGAGGTGGGTGCCGCGCGACGTCTCATCCTCCTCGTCGTCGGAATCCTCGCCGTCGAGAGCGTTCGTTCTGGAGCGAGAGGAACACTGTCAGCGAACGTCACTCAGATGGTCAGCGTGAGATAAACGCACCGAAGTCCAGCACCTCCAGTCGGGCGAGCAGGGAGTGCGACACCCATCATCTCGTCCTCCTGACCGTGAGCGTTGAGCTCGGGCCTGCCGTCACTCAACCGTCAGTGCCACATTTCAAGCTTTCAACGTGAGGTCAGACGCACCACTTGATACCTCCATCATCGTCGCCTCCGCGGCCGCGACGCTTGGTGAGCGCAAAGATGAGGTAGAGGCCGCCAGCGAGCGCGACGACACCGGCGACGACCGAGATACCAACGATGGCGCCCGTTGAGAGCCCGCCGCCGGTGTCTGCTCTTGCGGTCTCGCTCGCGGACGCCTTGGCCGTATCCGAGCTGCCGATGGCGGACGCGATGACCGTGACGACTCGACCGCCGGCATCCGTGCTCGTGTGCAAGGACGTGACTGGCGCGCTAGACGACGCAGTCGAGGACGAGCTGGTGCTCTCGCTGGTAGAAGAGGAGCTCGGCTCGGCAGACGACGAGGTGCTGTCCGATGCAGAGGAGGAAGAGGAAGAGGTCGCGCTCGAGGAGGAGGCCGAGGACGAACTGACCGCCGAGGACGACTCGACTTCGCTGGTCGAGGATGCGCTCGAGGAGGTGAGGCTGGTGGAGCTGGACGTCACTCGAGCCTGTGCATAGCAACAAATGGTTCAACGAGCGGTTCTTGTGGAGGAAACGGGACCCCCATGAAGCTGTGAGGACCAGATGAGAGCCGCAGCGGTGCGTGGCTCGGGCTTCTCGGCCGTCCTTCCGCACTTGAGCGGCCCTCAAGGCCATCCCTCTTCGTTCCCAAGGCCTCCCGTCTCCAGTCGCAAGCAAGGGCGACAGTGGCGATACATGACTCACTGGAGTCGAAGAGAGAGAGGAGAAGGAGGAAGAGGAGGAGGAGGAGGTTGTCACGTTGTCGTCGTCGGCTGTCGCTCGCGAAGACGACGACGCCGCCCGGGAGGTTGAGGCATCCGCCGTCGGAGACGCAGACGACGTGGCTGCTTCCGTGCTGCCCGCAGCGATGGCGGCCGAGATGATGCCCTCGAGCGGCGCGCCAGCACGCCGGTTGTGGGCATAGCGCTCGTGAAAAGCGAGCTTGCGGCCGTGGTTGCTGCCGTGGGCTGCCGACGCCTGGAGGGGCAGCAGCGACGACAACAGGAGGACGACGAGCGCCGCCGGCAGCGGGCTGCGGGCGAGCATGTGCGGGGAGAGGAAAGGGAGAGGAAGCGTGTAAAAGAGAGTGTCTGCTGCGAGTCTGAAGGAAGCGGAGGCGAGGAAGGAAAGGAGGCGGGATGCGGCAGAGCAACAAGGCGAAGAGAGGCGCGCCGCCGAGCAAAGTCAAAGGGGCCCGCGCGTCGATTCTAGACTAGGCAGCTTGCTCCTTTTCTTGCGCCCTCAATTCACGCGCTACGGCTGCCGTTCAACCTGCACGGTACTGCGCTCGCTCAGACCTGTACGCTCGTACGCCTGAGTCTGCCGTCTGCGCTGCCGCAGAGGTCTGCAGGCCGAGTGCAAAGGGCGAACCCCCCCTTTTCGTCGCTCGACCCGACGCGGCCCGCGCGCGCGGCCAAAAGTCGTCTGCGCGCGGCAGCCAGCTCGCCACCGCATCCCTCCTCACGTCCTTCTCCCTCTGCAGCATGTCCAGCAGCAAGATCACACCGCCAGCATCGACGTCCTGGAACGTCCCTGGCGGGTCCGAGTACCGCTTCGAGCTCGACCTGAACGAGGCTGTCGCCATCCAGGTGCGTCCGCATCCTCGCTCGCCCTCACCGCGCGAGGCCGCCCTCAGCACGCTGACCGTCGTTCGCAACCCGCCGCCGCAGCTCTCGAGCGGCCAGGCCGAGATTTTCGGTGCTGAGATGGCGCCCAAGCGCTGGTACCACTTCGTGGCTGAGTGCAAGGCCGCCATCTTCACCTGGGAAGGCTGCCAGATTGAGATGAGTACCCCTGGTCCCCACCGCCGCTATTGCATGAGCTCGCGTCCCGGCCGACATGGTTCGCCCGCCGACGGGCGGACCGGTATCCCAGCAGACCCCGTGCACGCGCCTGAAAGAAGGAAGAGGGCTGTTGCTGGCGCGACTGACGCGTGGGGTCCTTGGGCAGCTGACTTGGGCGTTGGAGGGGACGCCGTGCCAATCTGCCTGCTGTGCCGCCTCGAGCTCATGCGGCTGCTGGAAGTCTGGAGTAGGGCCTGACGTTCTCCTCTTCGGGCGCTTTTGGTACGTCGCAGGCACGCCGGCAACCGAGTACATCTCGGAGGAGACGAACCTCGTCGCGCTCTCGAACCTGCACCTCGCGCTCGAAGGGATGCGCCTGCGCGCACGCCGGGCGCAGCTCAAGCGCCGGCGCGAGTTCGAGGCGCTCTCGCTCGAGGAGAAACAGGCGGCGGACGAGAACGAGTGGGCCAACGTCCAGGAGGACGCCCCGCGCGTCATGGTCCTCGGCCCTGAAGGCAGCGGGAAGACGAGCATCTGCAAGACGCTGCTCAACTGGACGAATCGCGGCGCGCGAGGCTGGAGCCCGGTCTTTGTCAACCTGGATCCGTCAGAGGTGTTTAGTGCTTTCTATTTTGCCTCCCTCGTACGACGGCTGATGGCTGTATGTGCGCGCCCCTCGCTGCAGGGCCCACACTCGCCGCCCGGTGCCCTGTCCCTCACGCCGATCTCCCACCCCATCCCTACCTCGTCCCCCGCCTCTTCGTTTGGCTCGCCTCTCCCGACCGGTCCATCCCCATCCCTGACGTCGACCCTCCTCCCGCTCGAGTGGTGGTACGGTTACCCGACGCCGGCCTCGTCCGGCCGCGCCCGGCTGTGGCAGCAGCTCGTGCACGACATGGGCGACAAATGGGAGGCTCGCCGCCGTAGCGACCGCGTCGGCACGACGGCGGGTCTCGTCGTCGACACGAGCGGACACTTTGTCGATCCGACGCTCGGGAGGGACGTCAGCGACCCACAGGCTAAGTACGCGTTCGTCAAAGAGGCTATCGACGCGTTCAAAAGTCTGTCTTCGCTACTCATCATGTGCTCGCATGGGCGCTGACGCTGGGGCATGCGCTTCGCAGTCAACTGCTTGCTCGTTGTCGGCCACGAGAAGCTGCATATGGAGATGCAGCGCATGTTCGGCGGCTCGCAGTCGCGCATCACCGTCATCAAGCTGCCAAAGTCGGGCGGCGTGAGTCCCTTCGCCCTCACCTCAACACCCTGAATTGCCCTTGTTGACGCACATCGTCCATTCGCAGGTTGTCGACCTTGACGCCGCGTACCGCTCGCGCGCGCAAGCCCTGCAGATCAAGAGCTACTTCTACGGCGACCCGGCTCCGGCGGCGTCGATTGAGGCGCTCCAGGGCGCGACGGCCATGACGCCGCTCGTGCTCGCGCCGCACTCGACGACAATCCGCTTTGACCAGCTGACAATCTACCGTGCGGGAGAGGGTCAGTCCTGCGTCGTTATTTCCTCCTTTTGCTGCCCTTGACTGACGTCCCGCGGCAACCTTGCAGAGTACATCGCGCCGTCGTCCGCTCTTCCCATTGGCGCCACGCGGTCCATCACCGAGACGATTCTCAACAAGGTCGATCCGGCCCGCCCGGCGCACGAAACTCGCCTGCTCAACGCAGTGCTCGCCCTCGTCCGCGTACCCGCGCCCGCAGGGGCGGACAAGAAAAGCATTGTGAAGAAGGAGGAGCCGGCGGGCGAGCCTGCCGCCGAGGCGGGGGAGGAGCTCGCAAAGTGCGAGGTCGCGGGCTACATCGTCATGTGCGTCAACTTCCCTCGTCACCTTGTAGAATGTCGTAAAAGCCCATGGTCTGACGTGCACGATCTCCTCTGCAGCACGGCCATCGACATCCCTCGGCGCAAGTTCACGGTGCTCTCGCCCAATATCGGCAAGCTGCCCTCGACGACGGCGCTGGTGGGCGGTTTTGAGTGGCAGGAGATGTGATGCATCTTCGCTTCAAGTCGTGCGCAGGCTGCGTCACTCTGCGAAAACACGTCCCTGCTTGAAGAAGCGAGCAAAAGTGGGGGTGGTCGTCGAGATGGCATTGTGCTGAAACACGGAAGGGACAAGAAAAGGGGCAGGGGAACAAAAGGGCGGCGTCGTCCGACTCGACGCTTCGAGCGACCTACCCTCCCCGTCCCTCCTTCCCATTGTCCCCCCCTTTGATGAAGAGCTTCTCGACCAGCGTCCGCTTCTCGATGGGCTGATTGCATGCAGGGACACCCATGCCGCTCCACACCCATCTTCCTGCGTCCACGACCTCACCTCCAGCCCTACCGCTTCAACCCATGTCCTTCCCCTCCCTCAACGCCCGGTCAGCCGCCCTGCCGCCGCCGGCTACCCCGCCCAAGAGCCGCAAGTTCCTTTCGCAGCTGAGCTTGTCGGGCCGTCGCAAGTCGGGCCACGACCTGCCGCTCATGACCATCCCGGATTCGCCCATCCGGCCAACGACGTTCAGCCCTCGCGACGCCCTCCAGCGCGTCAATGATGTCCTCGGCAGCAGGATAGAAGGCAGCGGCGTGCAGGTCGTGTCGACGCCTGAAGAGGCTCTGCGCCAGTGGCGGCGCTCGCGATCGTCGACGATCAGCAACGGGCGGGGGCACGGCAAATCGGCCTCGGTCGCCCATACAAGCTGCACTTCGCCGTCCTCCGCGCGTCTGTCGGACCAGTACGTCTTTCGCTCGGCGTCATCGGACGGCGTGCCTCAGTCGCAGTCGGTTGGCCACTCGAGGAGCTTCAGCGCGGAGGAGCCGCTCGTCTCGCCTAGAGCCATCGACTCCGTCTTTGGTCCTTCTCCGCCTCCTCCCGCACACCCTGAATCTCCTCCTCCGCCTTCTACAACGCCGCACTCGCATTTACACTCTCGCGTGCTGCCTACTCAGCCCTCCGTCGACTTCTTCAACGCCATCCTCCTGTCTCGGAAGACGGTCAACCTGCCTCCGCAACCTTTCACCACTCCGCGCGACAATCCGACGCCGGGAACTCTTGTTCAGCTCCAGGTCGCCGGCTCGTCGTTCATAATTCCGCTCACCGCCATCGAGTGCTACCCGTCGCGCCTCGCACGGTTCGCGACGGGCTGCACCAGCATGGAGGACGAGAACGCGATGGAGAGCGACGCAACATTCAGCGAAATCGAGACGGACAGGGAAACGACGGACTTGCCTTCTCCGCGTGGCAGTGACTCTTCTGAAAACCTGTGCGTAGGCTCCCTGCATCCTCTGGGCGGCTGTTGACTTCCGTCACGGTACGATGCAGCGACATCCCGTCCTCACCTCCGTCGCCACCCTTCAACCTACGCGCCTCTTCCATGACGAAGCTTCAGAAGCTCGGCGTGCTTCCCCCTCGCGACTCTTCAAACGGTTTCCTCGACCCGCTTACGCCGAGGCCAGACCTGACGACGTTCGCGCGTACCGCCCATCCGCACCCGCCCCGCCGGCCGTTGCGCGCGCCGTCCCGGACGGCCATCAAGTTCCTCAACGTCCTCCTGTTCCGCTCACCCGAGCCGTACGCGGCCGTCTCATTCTTCTTCGCGACGGGCGAGCTTTTGCCGTCGCTCCGGCCGATCTCGGAAGGCGAGACCGAGTGCAAAGGCTGCCCGCTGTGCGGCGACGCCGACCGCGTGCGCAAGCTGCGCGAGGTCGAGGCCGAGGCGCAGTGGCTCGGGCTCGAGGCGCTCGTCAGGCTCTGCAGGCGCGAGCGGCTGGGACCGGACGCCAGCGCTGTCAACGCGACCGCTCCTCGCGCGGCGGCGGTTATGCGCAGGGGCGAAGGATGGATATGAGCCCTCCGTCGGCTGCCTCCTCCCCACTCCTGACTCCATCCCCCCACAACCTGCCCACTTGATGTTCGCGCAGTCCTCATCCTCTCTCTTTCGCTGGTCCACAAAGCACTCCTCCTCTCTTATTGCTTTTTCTCGCTTTGCATGTCTTGTCGTCTTATCTTCTGCCCGATCCCCGAGAGCAAGCACGGAGCGCCTTGCAATTGACGAACGCGAAGGTCAGGAGAGGGGGGTCATGATAAACTGAAAGAAGGGAAGGGAAGGGTGGGCGCGGAGCGTCGTAGGGGCGGGGAAAGAGGGGAGGGTCATTTTCGGGCCTTAGAAACCCTGAATTACAAGGGTCGGAGCTCGGCGGACGGGGTGCAGTCGGGCTAGCGAGGACACAAAGCGCGGAAGGTGGGGGGAGCTGTAGGGACGTCTTTCTTCAATCTCGTGCTTCTCCGCCTCTGCTTAAGCCCGTCGCTTGAGGTTCGTGCTGAGCTGTAAGTAGGCAAGAACCGCGCGATGGCGGCGCGCGAGTCAGCCGAGCCGTACAGTGCAACGAGGACGAGAAAGCGGCACGCACCCATTCGAGACCCTCGTAGAGACCATCTCCCGACGTGGCGCAGGTGGCCTGGATGTACCAGGTCCTCTGGCGGAGCGAGTGGAGGCCGAGCTTGTCGGTGATCTCGGCGGCGTTCATGGCGTTGGGCAGGTCCTGCGCACGGCGAAGAACGTCCGGTCAGTCTTCTCTCCCCATCGTCGGGTAGGGCACGCGGTACACGCACCTGCTTGTTGGCGAAGACAAGGAGAAGGGCGTCTCGGAGCTCGTCCTCGTTCAGCATGCGACCAACTGGTGTAGCGAGGAAACGATCGGATTAGCTCTCTGACCTGGCAAGACAGCGAAGAGCAGAGTGTATGGTACGCACGCTCCTCACGTGCCTCCGACACACGCTCCCGGTCGTTCGAGTCGACAACGAAGATGATACCCTGGGTGTTCTGGAAGTCTGCAAGACGTCGTAACCGAGCAAATGTGGGCACTCAGCAGCTGCAGATAGCAGACGGAGCGTCAAGAGTCAACGCACAGTGCCTCCAAAGGGGACGGATCTTGTCCTGTCCTCCAACATCCCAAACGGTGAACGAGATGTTCTTGTACTCGACGGTCTCGACGTTGAAGCCTGCAGGAAGAGAGCCAGGCGAGCGACGAAAATACAAGCAAGCAAGCGTACAAGCGATCTGGTGAGCACACACTGGAGGACGCTGAAGGGCACGAGGGGCGCACCGATGGTGGGGATGGTGGTGACAATCTCTCCGAGCTTGAGCCTGCGGCGACCAAGCGAGCTCCCGTCAGTCCCCATTCAACTGATCACAGCACAGTTCGATCTGAGCGACAGGAGACTGACTTGTAACTGTGTTGCAGGAGAACGAAGAACGCGTGTCAGTCAAGCTGCTGCTCGATCGACAAGGAAGTGCTCGCGACACGGTGAGATGGAGCGTGGCGAGCGAGACAGGGAACGCACAGGATCGTCGTCTTTCCGGCAGCGTCAAGTCCGACCATCAGGATGCCTGGGAAGCAAAAGAAGCCAGCGCGTCAGCCGCTGTCGGGACGATGGATCGTCGGGGCGGGCTAGGGAGGAAGGATGGCGCTGTATGTGGGGCGTGGCAAGACGCGGCCGCCTGCACGACCTGGCCCAAGCTCGAACCCCCTTCAACCGACCCTTCCTCAGCCCCTGCACCCACGCAAAGAGCAACGACGCGTCCTGCGCGCGGCGTGCCACGCCCGAGTGCCGAGAAGACTTGCGGGGAGGGATGATCGTCCGACTCCAGCAGGTCAAGCGACCCATCGCTCGAGCCAGACCTTTTCGCCCCTCCCTCGACTTCGCTCGCCTCATCAGGCCCATCCCGCCCGCCCGTGCGTCCCACAGCAAGCGTCCAAGGCCAGGCGATGGCCCCAACCAGCAAGGTAGGTCGACCGCGTGTGGACAGGCGGCGGCAGGCGGCTTGTCGACGCGTTTTCAAAGGGCCGGATGACGAGAGGAGGCGGCCGCTTTGTCTCGCGCGCCGGGCGTGAGGCGGGCGGCGGGGGAGGAGGGCTGGACTCACGCATCTCCTTCTTGCCGAAGAGGCCCGAGAGGAGCTTGGAGATAGAGAGACCCATGGTAGCTTGAGGGGGAGGGAGAGAAGGAGGGGAGGAGCGAGAAGAACGTCCGGGGAGGGATGGGCTGTTGACTTAGCAGCGGCGGCCAGCGAGATGCGCCGCCCAGGCCCCTTGCGTTACTTTTCTTTTTTCTTTTTCCTCTGGGCGCGACAAGTCCACTCTTTCCACCGCGCGTCCGTCTTTCTCACACGGCTGTCAACTGCAAGAAGCTGGAGCAGGCGTTCGTTGTTCGCAATCGTTTGCGTGTGTGGAAGGACGAGTTTGATACAAAGGTTCGTACGGTGTGCGACGCGAGGACGGGGAGGCTGTACAGAACAGCGTCGCGCGGGCAGATGCGCGGCGTGAGAGCAAAGAGGTGAAGGGAGGAGTCAGGGTAGGAGAATGCAAAACGTGGTAAGCAGGGTCGCTTAGAGGGGGCCCTTGTTCGTGAGGTTGATGTGGACGGCCTGCGAACGCATCGCCGTCAGCTGGAGAAAGTCGTGACACAGCACAGGGCTCGCAAGACGCACCTTAACGTTCGTGTAGTTGTGCAGGGCGTACTCGCCGAGCTCACGGCCGATGCCCGACGTCTTGTAGCCGCCGAAGGGGACCTGCGAGTGGAGCTGGTTGTAGCAGTTGACCTGTGAGAAAGGATGAGACAGATCAGCTTCTGGCTGCGGAAGACTAGGAGCGTACAAGGGGCTTACCCAAACAGTACCGGAGTGGATCTTGTTGGCAACCGTGATGGCGCGGGTGATCTGTGCGTGGAACAGGCAGTATGAGCATAGCAAAATCCGCTGCGTTCGAAGCAGAGTTCACTCACGTCCTTCGAGAAGACGGCCGAGGCAAGACCGTACTCGGAGGCGTTGGCCTGCGCGATGACGTCCTCGTCGTCCTTGAAGGTGGCGACGACAACGACGGGGCCGAAGATCTCCTCCTTGGTAACGCGCATCTCGCCCGTGACGTCGGCGAAGATGGTCGGCTGGATGAAGTAGCCCTCCTGCGAGTGCGAGCGGGGCCGAGTCAGATGCGTTCGCTCCCCAGCAGAGCAAGGGAGGTTGCTAGGGTACGCACAGTGCCGTGACGCTCACCGCCGGCGATGAGCTTGGCGCCCTCCTTCTTGCCGACGTCGATGTACTCCATGATGCGCTGCAGGCAGGTTTCTGTCAGCAGAAGGCCGTCACAGTCAACTCAAGCGCAGCTACTCACGTCGAACTGGACCTGCGAGACCTGCGGGCCCTGGAAGGTGTCGGCCTGGGAGGGGTCGCCGACCTGGATCGTCTTGGCCTTGGCCGTGAGCTTCTCGATGAACTTGTCCTTGATGCTCTCCTGGACGTAGATGCGGGTTCCGGCGCAGCAGGTCTACACACACAAATGTCGAGATAGTCAGCCGTCATTCAAGTCACCTACAGAACGGCACTCCGACGCACCTGACCAGCGTTGAAGGAGAAGCCGAAGAGCGCCCACGAGATAGCCTCGTCAAGGTCGGCGTCCTCGAAGACTGCGACCCAGGACAAGCGGCTGTCAGTACGCGTTCCTCTCATGCCTTCAAGAGACTGAACCAACCGATGTTGGGGCTCTTGCCGCCAAGCTCGAGCGTGACGTTCTTGAGGTTGCTCTCGGCCGCGAGCTTCATGATGGTGCGGCCGACGAGAGTCGAGCCAGTGAAGGCGACTTTGAGGATCTTCTGGTGGCTCGCGATGGCGGCACCGACCTCGGCGCCGTAGCCGTTAACCTGATGGAGAGACGCGTCAGCGAAGGCGCAGAATGTTGGAGAAAAAGGCAGACGCACGAGGTTAAAGACACCCTTGGGGACACCAGCCTCGTTCATGAGCGAAGTGACACGGAGGGCGGAGAGGGGAGTCTGAGAAAAGGCCCGAGTCCAGGTCAGCGCAGGCGCAGTTTGCCGGCGTTGGATTTGAGACGCACGAGTTCCGAAGGCCTGAAGGCGAAAGGGAGGCAAGGTCAGTCGCCAGAGACGCCGATAGCAAAGAGTGGGAGACGCACTTCATGACGATGGTGTTACCCGTAGCGAGCGCTGAACGAGGTGAGCGAATAGCGAGGTCAGTCCAGGGGACCCCTAGGATACTGCTGCGCATGGCTCACCAGGCGCAATCTTCCAGGCTGTGCGAGGAGGAAGTCAGTCACAGGCTAGGAGGGGGGAGGAGCGACGTCAAACGCACCAAACATGAGCACGGGGAAGTTCCAGGGGATCTAGAGAGGACAGGGGCAGACCGGGGTCAGCCGACTGCGCACGGGACCGAACGGAGGAAATGTGCTAGCGCACGATTTGTCCAACGACACCGATGGGCTCGTGACGGGTGTAACTGGAGGGCGAGCGAGGCGTAGGTTCAGCTCTCGTGTCCATCGCTTCTCGGACTGAGTCGCGAACGCACGCAAACTTAGTGTTGTCGACCTCGATGACCTTGCCGCCGTCCTTGTCGCACCAACCGGCGTAGTAGCGCAGGCAGGCCGCAGCCTCCGCAACGTCGAAAGAACGAGCGATGGAGTAGGCCTTGCCGTTGTCGAGTGATTCAAGGGCGGCAATCTCGTCGGCGTGCTCATCAATGAGCGACGCGAGCTTGTAAAGGATCTGACCGCGGACGTGGCCGGGCACGTTCTCTCCCCATCGCTCCTTGAATGCCTCCTCGGCGGCGGCGACAGCAATGTCGACGTCCTTCTTGCCTCCAGCAGAGATCGAAGTGATGACCTTGCCGGTTGCAGGGTTGATTGTGCTGCAGGAAGAGGGGGAGTCAAAGGGAGATGCGCACGGGGTCAGCCTAAAAGTACTCGGGTCGGTCGGCACGCCTCGTTGGCAAGTAAGACGCAAGCGAATGACACGACTCACTCAATTGTCTTGCCCTCGACGCTGTCGACCCACTGCAAGTAGCACAGACAGAAGGGGAGCGGGGTCAGCAGACGCTTGCGGAACGGGTCGGAGGGAAGGGAAGGGGGAGGGTGCTAACCTCGCCGTTAATGAAGAGACCAGTGTTGAGGGTCGATTCGCCCTTCCAGGCGCTGTTGTCAAAGGTGTGCTCAAAGGTAGCAGGCATGATGGCGATGAATGAGAGGAGATGGGATGGGTAAAGGAGTAGAGTGGTGGTTGAGAGAAGAGGAGAGCAAACGATGGTCAGGCTGCAAAACCGAGCTGGTGGCTCGGCTGGATGTCGGGCCGCACCGGCGGACCCCGTCCCCCCTTTCTTATTTTTTTTATGCTTCCAAGAGGGTCAAGACGCGTAGTTGATACAGGCTGGGAGAGGGCAAAGGGCATGGCAGGGAAGAGGAGGAAGGTTCAGGCAGGTAGGTAGAGAGCTCAGAGATAGATCGGCTGGGGAGGATCAGCAGAGGAGAAGGGAGTTAGCGAGCACGCCGAGGAGGGACAGCGCAGCACCTCCGCAGCAGCGATTGCGCTCGGCGCGACTACTATGTCGGCGGCAAGAGCGTTTGCTCGCTGACTGCAAAGAAAAGGTCGGTACGCACCAGCGTGACAGGGTTGACCTCAGTAATGTTCTGGAAGTCGATGAGGGTCGACTCGCCCTTGAGGAAGTCTGTCGGTCAAAGGCAACGTGAAGTCAGTCAGCCGCAGCGAGGTTGGCAGGCAAAAAGAAGCGCCGCACTGATTGGCATATCGACGAGATGGCCCTTGATCTGGCTCAGCAAGTCCTTGATCTCGGACAAGGGCATGTTGCGGTCGGCGACGTGACCAGTCTGTGTAGAGGGCAGATGCCAGGACATCAGCCTCTGTGCGCGAGAGGACAGCTTTCACACAAACCTTGATGCCCTTGGGCGACGCCTTCTTGTAGTCTTCCCAGGTCTGAACCGAGTCATGAGGGAGCGTTTTGAAGACCTGCAGACGTGAAGGAACAGGAATATCAGCGTCCTTCCTCCCTTCACCCCGATTGAGCAACGCACATGGGTAAACAGCTCGCGGTTCTTGGCCGCTCGTCCAGTCCAGAGCTGCGCGATTCATCATCAGCTGAGTGTACGAAAATCAAGACAAGAGACGCTGCGGACCTTGAGGAAGTCGTCGCTGAGCGGGTCCGACACAAGCTGGTCGGGCTCCGAGTCTAGGAAGTCCTCATGCTCGTGCGGCGCGGGGAACATGGCTGGCTTAGGGTCCTCGCCGAACGGGTGTGTGCCCTGCGGTGGAAGCAGGCCGAGGTGCTCCTTCATAAGCTGCAGAATAAAGGTCGCCTTGGGTCAGCAAGCTGCCCCACTGGTGGCTGGACACCGTTGACTGCCGCACCTGGTGTCGCCACTGCTTGGCAAACCGCGCAGCGAGGTATGGCTTGCCGTCCATGCGAGTCTCGACCATGTCTGTGTCCTCAACCTGCGTTTAGGAACTTGAGTCACTTGGCTGATGTAGAGAGATCCGAAGCAGACAGACGCACGACGATGGCGATCTCCGAGTCCCCGTCACCCTTCTGCGAGCGGTCGTTAAGGTCTGCCAGAGTCATGCAGTGTCAGACCTGAGAGAGGTCGCGGATAATGAGCGGGAAGACGCACTGGCGGAGCCGCAGATGACCCGGCGGTCGTCGACGATCATGAGCTTCGAGTGGATGTAGGTGAGCTCTGTGACATAGGCCTCAATCTCCTCCTCTTCGGTCCCCATCCAGCGCTCATCGTGCACTGCAAGAAATGGCTGGTCAGGGTCAAGGAAGCCAGCAACTCTGCGAGTTGAAAACCCACGCTTGGTCTTGTCGTCCTGCGTGTGCTGGCCGACGTTGTCCGCGACGACCTCGTCCGGACGGTCGGCGCCGGCCTCGAACTGGTCGATGATCTTCTGTGCCTCCTCGACCGTCTTGGGGATCTTGACACCCTTGAGGGTGTCGCCTGCAGGCGGATTCCTGATTAACACGGTTCAAGGCAGTCAAATGACTGCAACGCACCGGTGTCAGCCGTCTCAAGCTGGTCGACAGTTCCCTTTTCGTCCTGGGCCTGTTGAATGAGAGCCAAGCCTTGTCAGCATTGATCCGCCCAATACGAGAGAGCGCGACAACGTACCATCTTGATGTCGACCGTGTCCACCTGCGGCAGCGCGTGAGAGAGTCAGGCTGACCCCTCAGCACAATGGCACAGAGACGGAGGACGAGACGGACCTCCTTTCGCTCGCCGATGTCGACGCCGCCGACCCAGAGCTTGGCGAGCGCAACCTGCGCCGCATGGAACTCGATGCCACTGCGCTCTTCCATCTTCTTGATGAAGCTCCTGGGCGCGTTGATGCGATCGTAGCTCCGCAGGTTGTACCAGCGGATGTACTCGCGCGGGTCGACACCCTCGCGCTCGATGGCTTCCTGCAGGCGCGCGCAAAAACGAGGTTAGCAATCGTGCGTCGGGCCGGAATGAGGCCCACGCACCATGATCGACTTGCCGCCGCGGTTGATGGATCGGTACTGCGCGCCCATGATGCACTTGAGACCGCCCTGAGCTGAGAGGTCGCCGGGGAAGGCAGGCATCTCAGGGATGACGATGATCATCTTGAACTTGGTGCCCGAGCGCGCCGCGCTGAGGATCCTCTGGACGATCGCGCGGCCGACTGAGCGGAAGGAAAGGTCAGCACCCACATCCCCTACTGAAGGAAGGAAAAGCGCACTCGTGTTCTGGACCACGGTGCCCTCCTCAGTTGATGTGATCCAAAACTGGTTCTCGATATAAACGCAGTGGTTCTGCGAGAGAAGCGACGTGTCAGAAAGGCCGAACGAAAGGGAGGGGAGGGTCTTGGGACGAACGGCCTAAAGAGTTGTGACGAAAGTCAGCGTTCAGCTCTTCAGCTAGGTACAAGCCGGACGCACCTCGAGGATCATCTGCGCGTAGGCGCGCTGGATGCTGTCCTCGGTGAGGATGCCTGTGGTGACGGACGGATCAACTGAGTTGCAGAGACGTGAGACCGAGCTGAGAACGAACCGTGCGACCAGTCTGCCGAGCTCCTAACCGCCTGAACCCTGCACGTGCCCTTCGGAACCTCCTCCTCGGCCCGAGGCTCGCTGCTGTCTGGGTGCTCGTGGTAGGGGTGGAAGTGCGCTCGGCCGCGGTCGAGCCAGTCTTGTAGGTGCGGGTGCTCGCGCCTGCGCTCGTCGCGCATCGCCGCTTCGAGGCCGTCCTCCTGGGACGCAGCGTGCGCGTTGGGTACCTGCTGGAAGCTGCCGTCGGGCGACGGCCTGACCGGCGTCTGGTAGGCTGCAGCGCATACGAAGTCGATGTCAATACGATCAAACCAGAACTTGCGAGCGGACTCACGATGCGGCAGAGCGAGCCACTCGTAGCGGTCGTTGTGTTTGTACTTCGTTGACTTGACGTGGTTCCATCTGTCGTGAGGGCAGGTGAGCAGACAATAATTTGCCAAAGGGCAAGGAAGACGCACCGCTCGACGAAGTGCTGCTGCAGGTCGATGACGACGGGGCCAACGAGGGTCATGGACGTGTCATGCCAGGGCATGCGCGTGACCTGAGGCGGCAGGTGGCGTTAGTGCGCTTCTCGGAAGCACAGAATGACTGTTTACTCACGCTCGTGATGTCGACCGCCTGCGAGTAAGCCGTAGAAGAGGTCAGAGTTGGTCAAGCTCAGCTGCGACGCGTTTGACATACGTTTGACGTGTAGTTGTCGACTGCCTGGAAGTCAAGCACTCGAGCGTTGTTGTAGTCCTGGCCTGTAGACGAATAGCGTGAATCTTGTTAGAGCAGAAGCGTGCAAAAGGTCTCGAAGAGGACGGACCGGGGAAGAGAGTGCGGTCAAAGTGCGTCGGGTGGACGTCAGCAAGCGGGTGGTCGTGGATGTCCCAGCGGCCGAAGCAGAGGTCGAGTCCGCCGACCGTCGCGCGCGTCGAGTCGACGATGGTCCTGGTAAACCCGGGAAGTCACTCAGCGCTCCGCCAAAGTTGAAGAAGCGAGAAGGCGAAGCACATCTTCTCGTGGTGGCTCCAGAAGAGGGTGACCTCGCCACCGAGGTGGTCCGGGTGACGCATGACGGCGATGTTCTCGTGCAGGTCCTCCAGCGCGTGCTTTGTGTGTGACGAGCTCATGCTCATCGTCTGCGTGACCTCCTTGTAGACGCAGATGTAGATCTTGACGCCCTCCTCAGCCTTGCGCTTGAGAAGGCGGTCGAGACGGTACCTGCGCGGTGAACGGGGTTAGCGAGGCGTCGCAGAACGTGCAAAAGGAGGAGCAAGCGCACTCGGGGTACTTGGCTGGTGGTCGTCGCAGGTAGAGCTCAGGGCTGAGCCACCAGTCGAGGATCATGATGCTCGTCTTGGCCTCCTCGAGCTGAAAAGTATGCGGAGGAAGAAGTCAGTCGACGCCGCGCAGCAGCCCCAGAGCAAGGCGCACCATGATGGAGACGGCCCAGAAGAAGTCGTGCCCATCGACGTGTGAGCGGACGATTCTGCAAAGCATTTCGAAAGGACGGAGTGTCAGTTTTGTGCAGGTGCAGCATGCGAGTGACCGGGTGACTGACGCGTCCGACGTCTCCGGCGCGAAGCTGCCGCAGAAGGGTGCTGTCAGTGAGCCGCAAATTTGATTCGAGAGGGGGGGGGGGGGGGGGGGGGATGCACCTGTTGAAGCGATGCGAGTCTCGGATGGCCTGGATCTGTCGGTCGATCTCCTGGATGGGGAGGTAGAGGCGCACGAGGCTGTCAGCCGAAATCCGCAGACTGACGTCGCTTCCGCAGTCGAGCTAGACGCCCTTGCGCAGAGATGGGATCCGAACGCACTTTTTCATGCGCCTCGTCGTGGCGATGATTGGGGTTTAGAGTTGTTCGAACCTGCTGTCCGAATGCCCTCAGGTGATCCGGTCCTGCGCGACACGGGCGGCGAAGCAGCAGATAGAGGTTAGCAGAAGGAGGCGGACGAGCAAGGCTGCGAAGGGGGCAACTCGAAGGACGATGGGCGCACCGAAGATCTGACGACAGCGAGCGCGACAAAGGACACACGAGGGAGTGTCAGGAGAGCTTCATAGAGACAGTGGGAAGACGCACCTTGGCCTTGGACTTGAAGCTGCAGGACGAGCAAGGCAGGGACAAGACGGGCGGTCAGGGCGAAGCTGGACGCTGTGCTGGATGACCTGGGAGCAAGCAGGGCAACGCACGAGTCCCCGAGGTCCTCCATCTTCTCCTTAAACTTGGACATGTTGACGGGCGGGGTGGTAGGACGACGATGGCCTGATGAGAAGGGTTGAGGGTGAGTGAAGGATGCAGGGTGAGCAAGAGAAAGGGGCGAGCTGGCTCGCGCGGGAAGTCTGGGCGACAACGCGGCGAAGTTCACGAGCGCTCGCTCTCGCTCACTCTTCTCATGTCGTCTGCCCTGTGATACCAAGCAAAGTGCGAGGACTCAGGTGGATTCTGGATATGGCGATGGACGCTCCGGAGGAGCAGGAGCTGGTGCGGAAGACGCCTGCTTACTCTCTCCGCCCGCTGCCTCTGTTGAGCACGATGAGAAGGTAGCCCTGCTCAATATCTCTATGCTCGCGATTGTCCAGACCTGCGTGGATCGCTGATCATGGGCAATGGCATATCAGGTGGAGTACAATTGTACTCCACGCTCCGCGCGGAAGTTGGAACCTCCCCTTTGCGCGCCTCTCCCTCAGGTCGGTCGAGCTGCACGCGCGATGCCTCCTCCCTCCTACATTAGCAGACTGTTTTGAGGGCACCATCAGGACCGTCAGGGCGAGGCTAACCAGCGGGGCAAAACGCAACGAGCAGGATTCGAACCTGCGCACGCATAGCGCAGGGCATGGATTGATAAGTTGACCTGGTCTGATGTCAGGCTCAGGATCAATAGTTCAAGTGCACCGCCTTAACCACTCGGCCATCGTTGCATGTGGACCAGCTTCTGTAAAGTAACACCTCATCCCAACATCTCAACAAAAAAATGAGGCAATGCAGCATCGCGCCTCATTGGACTTTTTCGTACAGACCAAGATGAGGATCGCCGGGTGCCACCGTCAGGCACCGCAAGGCAGCACGCAAAATATGGAGAGAGACTTCTGGCACGCAGGGCGAAAAACAATGGTCGACGAACAGGAGAACATCTGAGCGGTTGGATCCCGGTTGAATCAGCTCACACCCGGCTAGCGGCCCTCTGATATACTTCTTTGCTCCCACCCGTCATCTATCGGTCCTCCCATGTCAATCCAGCCGTCCCTATGACCTGCTGTCAAGGGAGGGGATGCAGCTGTAGCATTCGCCCTATGTCGGTGCCCTTTCGACGTGCGGCCTTTGTCCTTCCATCCATCAGCTTTCCTTGCCTTTCACGAAAGCCTCATCGTCTTTCCTCCTCATGTGCTGTTTCACAGGTTCAAGCGGAATAGCCAGATCATGAAGAAGGGTAGCCGAGGTCGTCACGAGCGTCGAGAAGGGAGAGAAGCAAGAGAGGGAACGGGCTACAATAGGTGGGCGGTACAAACAAGAATGTGAACGAGGAGACGCGGGGAGTACATTGTGAGGAGGACGTGGACGAGGGAATCGAAACAGAGAGAGTGGAAGAGGGAGATTAGGAGAGAGCAAGAGCACAGCAAGGGGGAAAGGGAAGGGAGCAAAGGGGTTAACATCGTCGACGTTTCCCAGCGAGCGGTGGACAGTGCCAGCAGGCGAAATAAGAGGTCGCTGGAAGAGGATGGCGAGTTAGGCGCTCGCTCTCATTCCCTCTCGCGCGCAACCAGTCCCTCAAGCCGCCAGCACTCGGCCTCCAGCCCCGCGTTCCCCTCCTCGAGCCATCTGCACAGGCCCGCCGCGCGGCCGAGCATCGACGACTTGCTGCCGCCGCGGCCGCCGCCTGCTGCATTTGTGGCCGACGCGCGCGACCTCGAGCTGTTGGAAGAGGGCGGAGAAGACGGGGAGAAGGGCGGGTAAGGGACCGAAGGCGACAAGGCGAGCAGATGCGACAACTCGGCGTATCTGCGGGACAGGAAGCGCTTGTCGGCCCATCTGGACGCCGGGGACGGCTGCAAGGAGGAAAAAGACGCACCCCGTGCGGATTGCGTTGCGCCGCTTCTGCTCGCTCAGAATGTGGTTCGTGCGCTTTTGCTCCTGTCGCGCAGCAGACAACATCCTCCTCGTCAGCCAACCGTAAACGGCATGCGCAGCAGGAATGAACGCACAGCAGTGAGCAGCGGTTTGGGACCCTTTTTCTCCTCCGCCTCAGCTCCCTCAAGCTCGTCCACTTCGAGCTCGGGCTCGCCCTCGTCCTGGGCGATTTCAACCGGCGCCATCGCCATCGCCGGCCGCGGCTCGATCTTCACCTCAGAGACGGCGGCGGCGGGCTTCTTGGCCGGCGAGCTCTCCTTGCGCCGCTTGTACGCGGGCGGTGCACCAGCACCAACGCCACCGGCGGCGGCGGCGGCGGCGGCGCCCGTCGTGAGCACCTCGGGCGACCGCGTCCGCGAGCCTGACGAGCGCGACCGGGCCGTGTTGGACCGCACGCGCTTGGACGTGCGCGTCGGCGCCGGGTGAGCGGGCGAGGGCTTCTGGGGCGAGCGCGAGCGGCGGGCGGTCACGTGCGCACCGCCGACTGGCGCACTATTGGACACGGACGCAGCGCGTGGAGGAGAAGGGTGCGACATCTCCGCGTCCTCGTCTTGCCGTGCTGCATCGGCAGGGTGGACTGTCGAGTCCGAGTCATTGCCTTCCTTCTGCCCGACCCTGCTGCCGCCGCCCCTGTCGTCCAGTGCGCTCTCGTCGACCCACGCCGCCATCTCCTCGCTCCCGACCGCAGCCACCTCGGGCAGCCGCCTGACCCTCCCGCCAGAAGGGGAAGACTCGAACACCTCGGTCGACGCCGCGAACTCCATCGCCTGCCCGCGTAGGTACTCGAGCCCGAACGCGCCGCCGACCGAGCCGGCCGTGCCCCGGCCTGAGAGCGCGTCGAGCGCAAGTAGGTCCGCGACGGTCGTGCTGCTTGAGCTGCGCGGCTTAGCGCGCCCCTGGACAACGATGTGCGCCGGCGAGTGCTCGAGGGATGGGTTCCGCGGCGGGGCTGCGGGAGGCTGCGAGCGAGGGTGATCGCGGCTGCTCGACCGCCGTCCTCTGGTAGTCGCTACACGAGCAGCCGACAAGCTCAACCCAGACAGCCTACGGGACGTCTCCTCCCTCCCCGCTCCGGCCGCGCTGGCACCCGCGTGGGACGGTCCGCGTTCGTCGCGCCCGAAGATGGGCATGAAGTCGGGCAGGCGAGGGTTGAAGTCCCACGCGCCCCTGCTCCTCACGAGGTTCGCGAACGACCCATCGGCACCGTACCCTGCAGCAGCCCCTGCACCGCCGAGCGCGGCCGGAGCCAGGGCGGAGGGGGACGACGACGAGGCCGCAGCGCCCGGAGCTGCGAGGAAGGGCTCGTCCGACGAGCTCGTGAGGAACGACGCGAGCGCCGATGACTCTGTGAACGAGAAGAGGCTCTCTGGCGGCCTGTGCGGCTGCGAAGGAGTCGGTGCGTATGGGTGGGACGAAAGCGACGGGAAGAAGAGGGACGACGAGGCGGCCAGGTGCGATGCTGAGGAGGAAGCAGAGGGTGGCTGGAGCAACGGATCGTCCGGAGGGAGCGTGAACGGCAGCGGGGGGAAGGTCAGCGCCGGCAGAGGGTTGTAGTCTAGCGCGTCGCAGCAACAGATCGAGGTGGCAGCATCGTCAGCATCGGTTCGGGTGATGGCGAGCAAGGCAAGCCAGCACGGCTGTTCGAGATGGCCGGAGGAGTGAGAGGCTGCGACGCCTGCGCATTGGCCCCTCGCCGCAGAGCTAACGCTTCCCCTGCGCCGCCCTGAGCAGCACTCCTCTGGAGATGGGAGGACTGACCGTCGTAGGCGCCGGGCTCGACGAGGCCCGAGGGCTCGTCCGGGAGCTCGAAGTGGGGGTCGAAGAAGGCCGGGGGCTGCTGCGGGCCTGGAGCCGTCGGCGTCGGCGGTGCGGCGGGCGAGTCGGGTGCGGACGGGGCGAGCGTCGGCGGGAGGGGGTGCGGCATCGACCGGAAGGGATGGCTGGTTGGCGAGGCCAGGCAGCGTCCAAGGGGGATGATGGACACGGGACGGGTCGCAGGGGGTGAGGAGAGGATGTTCACTGCGCCCCGTCGGCGGAGTTTGAACTGGCAGCGCTGTAAGTGCAGTACAATCGGAGATTCAACGCGAACAATCCAACAAGGAGGCGAACCCATTGTAATTCAGATTGGACCTTAGAACCCCCACTTAACACTTCCCCGCCTTCCTCTCCCTCCCCGCACGATGACCACCCACGACCCGCTTGACTCGCTCAACCATCTCGAGTCGTCCTTCTTCCAGTCGGGCTACACCGCCGGCTTCGCCCACGGCGCCCTCCACGGCCTCTTCGAGGGCCGCGCGCTCGGCAAGGACCAGGCGTACGACCTCTGGGACGAGGTCGGCTACTACGAGGGCTGCGCCGGCCTCTGGCGCCTCGCCCTCACCGCTCGGGACGGCCAGGACGACGCCGCCGCCGCCGGCAAGGGCAAGCGCGCGCTCGCTCATATCGACGGCCTGATCGGCCTCATCGCGCTCTTCCCGACCGAGAACTCGTCAGGGACGACGCCTGCGCCGTCGCGGCCTGCCTCGCCCGCGAGCACTCCCATCAATGAGGGCGGCAGCGGACTGGCGTCCCTTACCGCCGCGACACCCGAGGCGTCGCAGCTCGACGCACGCGGCAAGGAGACGGACATCGCAGGTCTGCTCGAGCGCATCCGTGCAAAGTACAAGCTTGTGTGCTCGGCGCTCGGCGTCCGCCCGCGGCTCGCGCAGGTCAAGCTCGACGACGCTGGGACGCGCGAGGGTGCGGATGACGACGTGACGGGCGGCGGCGGTAGTGGTCCGAGCTCGGGGCTCGAGAAAGGCCAGGTCGTCGTCAACGGGGAGAAGATCAGCTCGAAGCAGCTGCTCTTCTGAGGCCCTTCTCTCTGCGCTTCAAGGCTTTCATCTCCTCTGCAGCTTGGTGCGACGCGACGAGGTGTGTCACTCCACGCTCTGCTTTCACTGGAGGTCTCTGCTAACTGACGGCGCTCCCTGTCCTCGAACCCTCGTCCCCAGATCGGCCATGCGTACCCTGCTGCCCGTCGCTTCCCACTCCTGCGCCGTTCCCCGCCTCACCTTCTCATTCCACGCACCCCCTTGCGCGCCAAGGATGCAAGAGGCCAGGCCTCCTTGGCCGGACGTTCGAGACGGCGTCCCTTCCCCCCCTTCGCGCAGCCCCCCACCACCCTCCCCCTCCTCTACCCTCGCTCGCGCATCGACATTCACTTCAGCTGTGCCTTTACGCACTCGGCCTGCGTCTCGTCGGGAGGACAGTCAAGATGGGGTCGTTGATACAGCGGTCGTGGGGGTGCAGGATGGAATGAGGGCAGGTCGGAGAAGGCCGGGTAAAAAGTGAAGACGTGAAGGACCGTTCGACAAAGGTGGGAAGTGAGAGCTGGATTAGATGGCGCTCGAACGAACGATGGTGAGGGGCGTGTGTAAAATAGCAAGCGGAAGGGGTCGACGGAGCGACCCGCGAAGGAGGGAAGGTTCTAGGGCGAGAGAAAACGGCGAGCGTCCAGCGTGCGCGAGAGATGTGGCAAAAGGTGGAGACGGCAAGAGAGCTACGACGTGTGTGCGTCACAGCTCAGTAACGGTTCGGCCCCCGGCTCTCGCGCGCTTGGTGGTATCCGATGCTGTTGACGTCCTCCCTCCTTGGGCTGCCGACGGCGCTGCTCACCGAGCCCTGGTACCAGCCCTTTGCGCTGCCCTCGGAGCTCGCACTGATCCCGCTCAGGCTCCCCTTCAGCGGCGGCGGGTAGGCGTAACCTCCTCCTGCGCTCGCTCCGATGGGCGCGCCAGGCCCGAGCCGCGGCGAGGACGAGCCGGACGTCGAGTAGTAGTTGTTGCCCGACGCGCCGTTCATGAGCGATCCGGACGACGGCGCCTGCGGGTAGTACGAGTCGTCGTCTTGCGGGTAGTCCATCGGCTGCGGGTGGGCCAGGAGCGGGCTGAGGAGGTAGCGGCAGGCAGGTGCACGGTCAGCTGAGTGCCTGACAGGCTGAAAGGAGAAACTGTGGACGTACTCCTTGACCTCCCAAACGCTGCCCTTGTCGCCGACGGCAAACTCGAGGTCCTCCTTGGTGATCGAGTCCCAGTACCTGAACGTCGACAAGAGAATGAGCTCTCGCGCGCAACGGTCGCCGGCAGCGCAGCGATCAAGGGAAGCAGAGGGACGTACTTGTAGATCATCATGACGCACAGCAGCATGCACAACACGAAGAAGAAGAGGCCGTCGATGTAGTGCTCGACCGCGTCGCAAATCGTGACGCTGAACGCAAACAAGAGGACGCTGCCGATGACGAAGAAGGCCGTGCCGAACAGGATGTCGCCGACGGCCTGCACAAAGCAAGGGAGACCTATCAGCAAGGCGACGGACAGGACAAAGCAAAGGCGGGGAAGGTTAGGACGTACCCAGCGGTCATCGAGCGTGCGAACGACGAGCACAAGCTGCGATAGCACGTAGATCGCCGTGCAAACGAGCGGGAACAGCAGGTACACGATGAACAGGCCGATCGGCTTGGTGTACGACAAGCTGCCGACCTCCTTGAACGTCGCGATCGCGATAAAGAACGACACGGCGAACACGACGAGCGACGTCAGGCGCAGGAACCAGAGCGACATGGGCGTGCCGTCCTCGGCGAATTGGAAGCCGACAAAGCCGTTGACGAGCAGGCACCAGAAAGCGGCGACGATCATGCCAACATGGATGGCCGCGAACCACTGTCGGAGGGAGGCAAGAAGCAGAGCGGGAGGTCAGCGTGTTGCGGGCTTGGTCAGGCGGGAACACGCGCGCGTCGAGGCGCACCGGGTAGACCGTGTTGCTTGTCGGGATGACGGCCGAGTCAAGGAACAGGCCGAGCAGCTCGATGACGAGGTACATGTAGAAGAAGGTGATGATCTCCTTGCGACCTGGCAATGGAATCGATAGGGTTCAGCAAGGAGGGGTGACGCGCAGGCTCGGAGAAAGGGAAGCGGGACGAGAGGCTTGGGACGCACCGACCGCTGTGTACTTGGACCGGATGTGCAGGATCATGATGACCGTCATGATGATGGCGACGATGTGGACGAAGCCGACAGCTGGCAGCCAACGAAAGTCCTGTGGTCAGCGCATGGGGCTCGGGAGCGAGGTGACAGGGGGGAAGGCCCACCCGGCTGGAAGATGAGCGTGCCGCTGAGCTCGACATTGCGCGAGTAGCAGCTGGGCTCCTGGCCTTGTGCGCTGCCGAGGAGGGGGCAGACCTGGAGCGGCGATGTCGCACAGATGGACTCGAACGTGCCGAACTTGAACTTCATGGCACTGGAGGAGAGGGGAGGGGAGGGGCGGTGGTCAGGCGGCAGGAGAGCAGCAACAAGCCGGCGGCCTCGAGGGGAGGACGGCAAGGCGCGCGCGCGCGCGTTACGCGGTCGAGGCGTAAACTGACAAGTACAACAGGTCCACCTCACCTCTACTATCCGTCCTAGTCCCTGAGCTGGACCCATGGTAGCAGCGTATGCTACACAGACTGCCTTTGAACAGATTTCCCCTGTTCTCATGCCGTGGAGGGTCGCCGGAGAGGGGACGCAAGGTTAGCGCCGTTACGACTGCTGATCGTGAACCCGCGCGCGCGCGCGTCAAGTCGCTCAGCCCCGCCTGGCCATCTGCGCGAGCTGTCAACCCCATCCACGACCTCTCGTCGTCTCCCCAACAGGCATTGTCCCTCCGCCCGACGCTCGGATGTCGTCCAACAAGAAGTCCGTCCAGCCCGCCCGTCCCGTTGGCCGCTACTTCCGCGGCAAGCCCGGCGCGGCCGCTGCCGCAGGCTCGTCCTCGTCCTCGGAGAGCGAGGGCGAGGACGGCGCAGGGGCAGCGGACCAGGTCGAGCAGCAGCGGCAGAGGCAACTGCAACGAGAGGGGCGAGAGATGGGCATCAGCCTCGGCAAGCAGGTCGGGATCGACAGTCAGGGCAGGGTCGTCGGCATCAAGCAGGAAGGTGAGTCGCGCTCGCCCTCGGCTCGGTCAGACGTTCGAGCTTCCGCTCGCCGTCGCATCGCGACAGCCCGAGCTCCTGGACTAACTCTGCACTGCTCTTTGTCTTCCTGTAGAGTCTTCGTCCGAGGAGGAGTCCTCGTCGGAAGAGGACGAGCCGCCGAGGCCCACCTTCCGCGCACCACCTCGTCCAGGCGCACCGGCCGCAGCACAACCTACAGCAGACGTGAGTTGATTGTCTCGAACGCTGCCTCTTGTTCGCCTTCCACTGACCGGTGCTCATTCTTAGGCTGAGTCGAGCTCGGAGTATGAAACGGACTCTGAGGAAGAGGAAGAGGTCAAGAAGCCCGTCCTGCGGCCGACCTTCGTGCCCAAGTGCATCTTTCCCTCCTCTGGAAGCTTTCGTCCGCCTGGCTCACCTCCTCTACCGCTCTGCAGGCGTGCACGAGAAACGATCCTGACGCAAGACGGCAAGCCGGCGGCGTTAATGACGGAGGAGGAGCGCACGAAGCAGGCCGAGGCTGAAGAGGAGAAGCGCAAGAAGGACAGCCATTACCTTGCAGCGGAGAGCATCAAGCGCGAGCTTGCCGACAGTGCGTCTGTGTCGCTGCTTGCTGCCTGCTTTGACGTCTGTTGAACATTCATGCGCACCTGCTGCAGAGGAGGCCCCCGATCTCGTACCAGACGTCGACGACACGGACGACCCGCCCGAGGAGGCCTTCGAAGCCTGGCGCCTGCGCGAGCTCACGCGTCTCATGCGCGACCGGGAGGCGGCGGTAGCCCGGCAGCGCGAGAAAGAGGAGGTTGAGCGCCGGCGCGAGATGCCCGAGGAGCAGCGCATGCGCGAGGATATGGAGCGCGCAAAGAAGTCGCGCGACGAGAAGCAGAAGGGCGGACAGGTGTTTGGGCAGAAGTTCTGGCACAAGGGTGCTTTCCATCAGGTGCGCTTTTTCTCACACCACTCGTGTTACTTTGGTTTAGCACGCTGACAATGGCTGACATTTTGGCGGGCGCAGGACGACGAAGTGCTGCAGAATCGCGATTTCTCTGCGCCGACCGAGTCGACGGTCGACCTCTCGATGCTGCCCAAGGTCATGCAGAAGCGCAATTTTGGCAAGATGTCGCAAACCAAGTACACGCACCTCGTCGATCAGGACACGAGTCGGCCGCAGAAGGCCTTCGGTGGGCCGGGTAGTGGAGGCGGGGGCGGCAAGATGGAGTGCTTCCGGTGCGGCGGGGACCACATGAAGAAGGGTGCGCTCTTTTGACGGTGCAAGTGCCTCAGCGCTGACCTTACGCTCTTGATCCTCAGACTGCCCGCAGCTCAACGACCCGTACGGCGGCGCCGGTTCTGGCTACGGCGGCGACTCGCGTGCGGGGACAGGCGCCAACTCTGCCCTCGCCGGCCCGTCGAGATGGAACAACCCCAGCTCATCTTCCCGCACGGGCTACACCGATCGCGATCGCGACCGCGCGGACGAGCGTGACTCTTACGGCCGGCTGCCAGCGCGCAGGAACGACTGGGGAGGCCACGACGACGTGCGCCCGCCGCGTGACGGGTATAACGATCGCTCGCGCGCGCCGCCTCGCGGTGAAGAACGCGGGTATGACCGGGAGGAGTACGGCCGCCGTCCGAGGAGCAGGAGCAGGGAGCGCTCGCCGAGACGGGACGCGTACCGCGATGGAGGGGGAGGGAGGGACAGCTTTCGGCAGCGGTCGCGCAGTCGCGAGCGCGGGGGTAGGGAGGACGAGGGCAAGCGCCGCCGCTATGACTGATGTCGCTGTCTTGCGTGCGTGTTGTCCCGTGCTGCGAACTGTGCCAGTGCACGCTGCTTCACGGGGACCACGGAGAGCAGGAGCGGTCAGTCTCAAGGAAGTGTGCCCTGTCCCCAAGACCAGCAAGCGAGACCAAGCATCGACAGGAACAGCGGGACAGCGGGTGGTAGCGGACATGCGTCAGGTCTGGAGGTGCATGGGCGAAGACGGACGTGATAGTTGCAAGCTGACGGTCGATCGCGGTGGAATCCACGCTGCCTGCGCTTCGGCCGCGCGCCGCCCATCAGCGCCAGCTCTGCTGCCCCTTCGCCTCGACCATCCCAACGCTCCCCTCCCCTTCCTCACTTCGCTCCAGTTCATGTCGGTCTCGGCAGCTTCGACCGTTCAAGATGAGGGCAAGCTCCTGACCCAGGCTCTGAGGTGAGGCGGCCTTCGTGCTCAGCGCTGCGCTCAGCCGCACGCTTCCCTCGCCCTCATCTCTCAGCTCGGCTGACGCCTGCTTCCTTCAACGACCCAGCACGGTCAAGATTGAGAGCGTCCAGATGAAGCGCTGCCTTGTAAGTCATCTCTTGCTACAGAGGAGGCTAGACACCAGCTGACAAGAGGCCTACCTCATGCAGGACGCCGACCTCCTGATGGACGCCCTCAAGTCCGCCTCGACGATGCTCGCAGAGCTACGCACGTCGAGCCTCTCGCCCAAGCAATACTACGAGCTCTGTGAGTGCCCTGTGACTCCTTCTGTGCTGCCTCCAGAAGAACGCTAACCAAATGCTACCCTTTCGCAGACATGGCCGTCTTCGACGCCCTGCGGCATCTCTCGACCTACCTCTCGGAGGCTCACGTTGCCGGCAAGCATCACCTTGCAGACCTGTACGAGATCGTGCAGTATGCAGGCAACATCCTTCCTGTGAGTTCCCGACATCCTTTGAGGAGTAGCTCGCCGTGATCTGACCGGTGACCTTCCTCTGTGCAGCGGCTGTACTTGATGATCACCGTCGGCTCGGTCTACATGTCGATCCCGGACGCGCCCGTCAAAGAGATCATGAAGGACATGATGGAGATGACACGCGGTGTACAGCACGCGACGCGCGGCCTCTTCCTTCGCCACTACCTCAGCGGCCAGACGCGCGACTGGCTTCCCGTCGGCGAGGACGATGGGTGCGTCGACTCTGGCGCTTGACCCTTGCTTTGCGCTGACTCAGCCATCTCACCTCCTACAGGCCTGGTGGCAACCTGCAGGACTCGATCTCGTTCGTATTGACCAACTTCATCGAGATGAACAAGCTCTGGGTGCGTCTCCAGCACGCCGGGCACTCGCGCGAGCGCGAGAAGCGCGAGATGGAGCGCAAGGAGCTGCGCATCCTCGTCGGCACCAACCTCGTCCGCCTTAGCCAGCTCGAGGGCGTCGACCTCGGCATGTACACCGGCATCATCCTGCCGAGCATCCTCGAGCAGGTCGTCGGCTGCAAGGACGTCATCGCGCAGGAGTACCTGATGGAGGTCGTCATCCAGGTGCGTCCTCCGCGCATTGACCGACTCGTCCGTCCTTCAGCGCAATGCTCACAAGCCCCTTACAACAGGTCTTCACCGACGAGTTCCACCTGTTCACCCTTTCGCCTCTCCTCTCGGCCACCGCTGCCCTCCACCCGCGAGTCAACATCAAGTCAATCGTCATCGCCCTGATTGACCGCCTGGCGAGCTACGCCGCGCGTGAGGCGGAGAACGAGAGCCCGGAGGAGAAGAAGCGCGGCGAGGAGGAGGCGGCCAAGCGCTTGTCGGACAAGATCAAGGCGCGCAAAAAGGGTGCGATTGAGCCAAAGCAGGGCAATCATCAGGAGGGGGCGGACGCATGGGACAACGAGGAGGGATCAGCGGCACCGCCAGTAGCAGAAGGCGCGGCAGTAGAGGCAGTAGATGCGGACGGCGAAAAGAAGGACGATGAAGGCGCTGCACTTGCACCGCCGCCGGCCGTGCGCAGGTTTCGCGGCATCCCAGAGAACGTCAAGCTGTTCGAGGTCTTCTGGCACCAAGTCGTCGAGCTCATTAAGGCGCGACCGGATCTACCTATCCAGGACATCACGGCGCTCTTCGTCTCGCTTGTTAACCTGTCGCTCTCGTGCTACCCGGACCATCTCGAGTACGTCGACCAGGTGCTCGCGTTTGCCCAGTCCAAGATAACCGAGTTCGGCAACTCAGCCGACCTGTACACGCCGACGACAACTTCCAACCTCCTCGCCCTCCTCCTTGCGCCCATCAACTCCTACGCGACCGTTCTCACCCTCCTCGCCATCCCATCCTATCTCCCGCTTCTCCTGTCGCAGCCCTTCGGCTCGAGACGCTCCATCGCCCACGCTATCGTCTCTTCTGTTCTCAAGAACGAGACCGTCATCGAGAACCCGGAAGACGTTGAGGGCGTCCTCGGCTTGTGCAGCGTGCTCATCAAGGATACGAAGGAGCCAGGGCAGCCCGCACACGCTCCTGGCTCAAGCAACGGAGCGTACGTAAGCAACGGCGGTCGACGCGGACAGGTGCGCGAGTACGACGCGGAGGACCTGGCGGAGGAGCAGGGCTGGGTTGCGCGCATGGTGCACCTCTTCCGTTCAGATGACCTCGAGGTCCAGTTCCAGGTGCGCCGTCTCCATCTCGGATCACTCCCGTTTGCCGCTCTGACTTGTTTTCCTCGCTCGCAATGCAGCTGCTGCAAACGGCGCGCAAGTCGTTCAGCCAGGGCGGCGAACGCATTCGCTACACTTTCCCACCGCTCATCTCGTCGAGCATACAGCTTGCGCACCGCCACCGCTCTCTGCCGGACGACGACGTCAGTCGCCCTCCTTCCAATTGCCGGTAACTGTCAGCTGACATGATCTCAAACTGCAGGACGACGAGTGGGAGGCAAAGGTGCAGGTCATCTTCAAGTTTGTCCACCAGCTCATCTCAACGCTCTACCACCGGGTCGAATCGTCCGAGGTGTGCCTGCGCCTCTTCCTCCTCGCTGCGCAAGTCGCGGACGATGCCGGTCTCGAGGAGCTCGCGTACGAGTTCTTTGTCCAGGCGTTCGTCATCTACGAGGAGTCGATCTCGGAGAGCCGCGCGCAGCTCCAGGCCATTACCATCATCATCCGCACGCTTCAGTCGTCGCGCGTCTTTGGCCCGGACAACTACGACACCCTTATCACTAAGGCGGCGTTGCACGGCAACCGGCTGCTCAAGAAGCCGCAGCAGGCGACCGCCGTTCTGTCGGCGAGCCATCTGTGGTGGCAGAACGAAATTCCAGGACGCAAGGGTCGCAAGGACAACGTGCGTGATTCTGGTATCTGCTGTCTTGCGCCCTGTCACTGACAGCTCGTTCCCTACACGCAGGAGCTCTTCCGCGACCCCAAACGCGTGCTTGAGTGCCTGCAAAAGTCGATCAAGATCGCCGGCTCTTGCATCGAGGAGGTCATGAGCGTCCACCTGTACTGCATCGCGCTCGACCAGGTGTGCCGATGCCCCATCGCTCCTCGCCGTGAAATACGCAGCTGATTTCTTTCACCGATCGGTTGCCCGCAGTTCCTCTACTACTTCGAGCAAGGTGTCGAGACGGTCACAGTACGGTTCCTCAACTCGCTTGTCGGCGTCATCACGTCCGAGATCGACTCGATCCACGGGAGCGACATGCATCCGTCGTCCAAGTCGTCGCCGGGCCTCATCGACGGCGTCCATTCGCCAGAGATGATCCACCAACACTTCAAAAACACATTGATCTACATCCAATGTAGGTGGCTCTCTTGCCGCACGTCGCTCATCGGCGGAAGGCCAACCGCTGACTCGTGCCGCTCCTGCCCTCGTTACCAGCTCGGAAGGCTGCCCATGGGTCCGAGTCGAGCCCGTCCGATGGGGAAGATACCGGCGCAAGCCCAGCCTGGGACACGGTTGACATCGTCGGTCAGTTGGCGATCTCCTGCAACTGTTAAGTGCAGGATGAACTAACACCGGTTGACCCTTTCCCTTCGCAGGTGCCCTGCTTAAGATGGGTCTCTCCGCCTGAGCCTTCATCTCCCTCTGCCCTTCTTTTGCACGACCCTCTACGACCACCTCGCCTGTGCTTCTCTGCCATGTCACGATTACCTTGCCACTTGCGTGTGCGCGCGATAAGTAGCTTTACGCGACTTTCATACAGACCGTTAATCGCACCGCCGCCCTCCACCCTGGCTGGCTGCGCACAGCGCTTCGACGGGCGAGCGCTGGCTGCCCATGTCGCTCACGACCTCGCAGCTCCTCTCCGGGATCTCGATCCCTTTATTGCTTCACAAGCTGACACCGACCATTGAAGAGGAAGCGGCTATGACGCGCTGGTCGAGCGGTTCGGAAGGGACTTGCTTGGGTGCGTGTGAGCGCACCACCTCGCGCTGATCAGCCGATCAGAAATCACACCCTTGAGTGGCCCGCGTGCTGCTTCGTGGGACGGACTGACAGTTGACCTCGGTCTGACCCCCATCTGTTCTGCTAAAGCTAAACGTCGTCGAAGGACGGCGACGCTTCTTCCCCCCCCCCCCCCCTTCGCTCTTCCCTCACCCGTAGCACCTTCCCTCTCTGACCATCCATCCCCACACACAGCAACAAAGGCCGTTGGACCAGGCGGATCAGGTTGAGGCGTCGAGTCCAAGTCGCGCTTCATCGACATCGCGATTGCCAGCTTCCACTGACGCTGAGCATGCGCTTGGCAAGGCAACGCACCTTGACTGGTGCGTCTTGCTTTCTCACCTTCTGATCGCTTTGAAGCTGACTCTCCCTTTGTCCAGCTTTCGCAACAACGAGTCGAAGGATGGCCGCAGGACCTGGACCGGCATCTTAATCCAGGGCTGGCAGCAGGTGCATTTCCTGCCCTTTCCCGCCTTGCAGGCCTGGGTCGTGACCGGCGAGATCTTCTCCTCGGCCGTTGGAGCGAAGGCCATGTCCCTGTCCGTCGCAAGCAATTGTGCGCTCTCCCCTTCGTGTTGGTCTAAACTTCAGTCCCTGACCTGCTTCTGCCTATCTTAGGGCTCTGGGACTTCGGCATTGGCTACGCAACGCCCTACCTCGTCGACCCTACTACGACGGGCGTCAACGGCGTCAAGACGTCCGACCTGGGGGTCAAGATTTACTTCGTTTGGGGCAGCACGTGCATTGGTTGCCTCATCTTTACGTACTTCTTCGTCCCCGAAACCAAGGGCCTCTCGCTCGAGCAGGTCGACCTGCTCTACCGCCAGTCCTCCATTGGTACATCCTTCCCCCAGCCTTTGTTCTGTAGAGAGCGCTTACTGATCACCGCCGCCTATATCACGCTCGCAGTTAAGTCGAATCAGTACCGACGCGACATGCTCGCCCGCGACAAGACGTACGCCCACTATGACGCGCCCGTCGAGCTCACCCGAAAGGACGCCATGGCGCAGGACATCTCGCACGACGAGGTCCGCAAGACCGAGCCAACCACCACCGTCTGTCTAGGTCCCCGCCGTTTTACGTCGTCGTCCTCCATGCCCCTTTCTTTTGCTGTTCCCCTGCTGATCTTCCGTTACCCATCTTTCTTCCAATCTCACGCCGTCCATACTAGTCTCCTGTCTGCGCTCTTCGCCTCCTAAACATGTGATGACTTCTCTCGTTCCGCTCAACCTGGTAAACATGCGAGCTCTCGCCAGTCGATGCAAACTACAATTCATCTAGAGGATACAGTCAGGCACCAGACTCTTCCAACCGCCCACAAGGCGCACTAGTCCACCTCGTCGCTGATCTCCTGCTCGGGCTCCTCGTTCTGCTCGGGTGCAACGGCCGCGCCCGTGACGGTCGGCTTCTCGTCGACCATCTGGAAGAGCACGTTGAAGTAGGTCTTGTCGCCGGCACGATCGCGGCAGGTGAAGGTAACGGGCCTGCGGGAGGGAGGACGCAACGTCAGAGTCTCGCACGTATGGAGGGGAGGGGAGGGGAGGGGGAGGGGGAAAGAAGGAAGGAAGGAAAGAAGGAAGGAAGGAAGAAAGGAGGGGCAGTACTGTCCATCCCAGTAGTCCTTCAGCTTGATATGGAAGCCGATGGAAGGGATGCCCACGGAGAGGTCGGTAAAGTCGATGTAGCCCTGTGCGAAGTCCATCTCAATGAGGTCCTGGGTGAGCGATCAGACTAGGTCAGCTCATGGTCAAGCTTGCGGCTTGCGAAGGGGTGGAAGCGCACGTTAGGCCCGAGGGTGAGCGCCTTGCGGTTGTCCTCCGAGGTCAACCACGACCTGCGCTTTGCCGTGTCCCATGCGCCCTGCTGCTTGAGCTGCTCGAGCTCCTTGCCCTTGGCCTCGGACGACTTTGTGAGCTTGGTGATGAAGCTGTCGACTGTCGTTTCCTTGAGTGGATTGAGGTCGCTCGCGGACCAGGGCGGGAGGTCCGAACTGCTGATCGGCTTGATCGACAAGTACGGGATGGTCGAGAGCAGCGGCGATCTTTGAGTAAAGCATGGTTCAGTCGGTTGGACGAAAGGAGAGTGAAGGGGAGAGACTCACAGCGCCCAAGGCTTGTCGGCGTAAAGGTCTTGCTGCAGGTTGGGGTCGATGAGTCGCATGAACTGCAGCAGCGTGCAACGTTCAGGTCAGCAGCGTACTACTGCGCCGCCCCTTCGACGAGACAAAAGGCAGTGCACCTTTAATGCGACGGCCGTGCCCCAGGGCAGGTGCTCCTTGATCGGCTTCTCCCACGTGTTGCCGAACAGGACGTCGTTAGCTGCGAATCAACTCGTCCCGAGGTTAGCGAGGTGCTTATTGCAAGCATGGCAGAGGAAGGAACACGCCATTGACCTCCTCGAGAAAGCGACCGCGAACATAGACGCTCCAGGTCTTGCCTCTGCGCTCGCCGTCCTCCTCGAAGTAGCCGTCCTGCGGCCGTGCCTTGGGCTTGCCGTCGCCGGACAAGCCGCTGAAGTCCTTGATGCGGACGAGGACGTCGCCCTCGAACAGGTCCGACTTGATGTGCGTCGGCTCGGCCGCGTTAGGTGAGAGCTGCTGGGGACTTGAGCCGGGCGTCGAGGCGTCGACTCTGATCTTGATCTGGTCGGACTGCGGGGCGGGTCGGAGAGCAGGCGACGGGGGGCGAGTGAGAGCAGGCGAGGCAGGCGGGTCAGCCTTGTCACCGTGGTCACTGCGACTGAGCGTACGGACCATGCTGCCGTCTTGCTGTCGCTGCGGGAGTGAAGAGGGGGAGAGGGAGAGGAGCAGCTGGCCGCCCGATGGTCGACTCGGCGCGGTGACGCGGGCGAGGTTCGGCGTCAAATTCCACCCTCGCTCGGCTCGGAGGCTTTGTTCGGTTTTGCCCGCGTGCGCCGTCGATCGCACAGAAAGGCCAAGGCCAGCGCTCAAGCCTCCCGAGTCCGACGACTGACCCCATGCTCGCCGCTCGCCGCCTCTGCCCGACGCTGACCGACCCAGCGAGCTCGCGTGAGGGAGGGCGCGGAGGGGGCGCCCGTGTCGGTCGCTGACCGCAAGGCAAGCAGGACCGGTCATCGTTGCACCCGGACGCGCTGTAGCTGGCTGCAAAGGACGCCGCGCGTCCACAGGCTGCCGTGAAAGACGCCAAAGTGCTGCGCAGCTGCACGTCGGGTCCATACGGGGTCGCGCTCGCCTTCTTGGGAGGGTCAGAAGGGCTGCTCTCGCGCTTGGTTGGGGGCCAGAGTTGTCCGCTGCCTTCTTCCTCTCTTGCAACTACATCTCTCCCTCCTTCTACCCCTGCCTCTGCCCCTCCTCCCTTCTCCAGCCCCGCCAACGATGTCCGACGACCTCGAGAAGACTGCCGGCACCGCGCCTGCCACGACTGCAGCTGCGCCGCATGCCGGCCACCAGCCGACGTCCAACTCGACTCTCGTCAACCGCGCCCTCACTCCTGGCGGCCACCCGCGTGCGTCCTTCCTTTCTCTCGAGCAAAGAGCAGGGAGTAGCGATGAACCGACGCGCTTGACCTTGCAGTCGACACTTCGCTCCCTGCATTCCCTGTCTACCACCGGAAGCTCGCGAACCCTGGTCCTCTCGGTGAGTTCGGAATGTCTGTCGAACCTGAAGGGCAGTCCACTCACCCCCTCACTGCTTCGAATCGCAGGCCTGATGGCTTTTGCGTTGAGTACGTTCGTCTTGAGCTGGTACAACTGCGGCGTCCGCGACATCACCGTAGGTCTCGCTGCTCCTTCCCCACTAGAAGCGCGCATTGACCCTTGGTATTTTCTGCCTTTGCAGCACCCCAACGTCATCGTCGGTCTTGCGCTCGGCCTCGGCGGTCTCGCGCAGCTCCTCGCCGGCATGTGGGAGGTGTGTGTGCACCTCTGTGTCTGGCTTCGATACTCGGCTAATTTCCGTGCTTCTCCAGTTCGCCACGGGCAACACCTTCGGCGCGACCGCCTTCTCTGCCTACGGTGCTTTCTGGATTAGTTTCGCAACGATCCACTGGCCGTCATCCGGCATCCTGGCGGCCGATTGGGCTCCTGGCGAGCTCGAGAGTGCACTCGGCATCTACGTGCGTTTTCACCTCGAGTCCGCTTGACCCTGCCTCGAGCCTGACCTCGTTCATTCTATCTCACCCGCAGCTCATGGGTTGGTTTGTGTTCACGTTCCTCATGTTCTTCGGCACGCTCAAATCATCGATCGGACTCGCCGCCGTGTTCGGCTTCCTTACTATGACATTCTTGCTCCTCGCCATCAGCGACCTCACCGGCTCTCACTCGGTGCACAAGGCGGGCGGCGGCTTCGGCCTCGTGACGGCGTTGTACGTCCCTTTCTGCCCTCCCTCACCGCGCATTTCGCTGACGATCCGTCGCTCGCAGCTGCGCGTTCTACGTTGGCATCGCCGGCATCCTGACACCGGAGACCTCGTGTGGGTATCGTCGTTTTGCTTCATTGACGCGCGCCGCCTCGCTGACTGCTGCCACTTCGTGGCGCCTCTGCAGACTTCGTTCTGCCCGTCGGCGACCTCACGGGAAGGCACAAGGCCAAGACGCACTGAAGCACATTTGCTGTCGCAGTCGCTCTACCCTCCCTGTCCTCCCTACCTTCTGGACTTTCTTCTGCCACCCTGCACATACGAGCTTCCCAGCTCTCGCCTGTCCTTCCGTCTCCTTCGTGTACTAGTCCCTCATGCGCCTTCGGTCCCACTCTCAATTTCCATGTCCGATCCTGATGACCCTTGACCCTGTTGCTTTTTGCCGCGGGATGCCCATCAGCCGAGACAGCGCAGGATGATCATCTCACACGCCCTCTCCCTCCTCTCTGGCTCTGAGCCGCCACACCTGGACGCCCCCGGTCCGCCTTGTGTCGTCTTGCGCCCAGTCGAACCCGTTCCAGCCCTGGCCCTCCCACTCGCCATCCGGCGCGTACCCCCGTGCCCGGAGGAGCGCCTCGACAGCCTCCCCCTGCTCGCCGCCGAGGAGCGCGCCGAACAGGAGCAGGTGCGACGGCCAGGCGCGCATGCCCGGGACGAGCCTGCGCAGCGTGCGGAGCGACTTTGGCGAGGGGTAGGGCACGGGCGGGAGGTGGAGCGCGAGCCACCGCGCCGGGTCGGCGTAGAACTCGGCTTCCTCCGACGGGGCCGTCGGCGCCGGGCGCGCGAGCGGCGGCGGGCACTCGAGGAACCACGCGTGCGTGCCCCAGAGCAGGTCCGGGCGGTGCAGATGCGCCTGCCACGGCGTCGAGTGGCACGGCATGAGCACGCCGAGCCCGGCGGAGGCGTCGGCTGCCGGGGACGGGATGCACGCGCGCAGGTGGGCGAGGGCCGAGTGCTGCGCGCCGCCGTGGTAGAGGGAGAGGTACGCGACCGCGGGCGCGGACATGAGTGCGAGCGCGAGGGCGAGTTTGCGAGGGAAGGCCCGCTTTATCGGCGGCGGCGCCTCCGCGTCGCCTGTACGCTCGCCGTCCGACGCACGCGCGATGGACGTTGACGGCGTGCTCAGGTGCGCCGCCGTTAGCGCCAGCAGCACCGGCAGCAGCGGGTGCAAGAACCGCCACTCCTTGTGCCCGACCGCCGAGTACACGCCGACCGTGAGCGCCACGATGCCCGCCAGCTCCCTCGCGCTCCCTCCGAGCCCGCCGAGCGCCGCGCGCGCAAAGGCGACGAGCGTGAACGGCAGGAGCAGGCCGAGAAGGACCGGAATCGCCTGCGAAAGGTAGTAGTGTGCAGGAGCGGCACCGTAAAAGGACGCCGTCGGCGTGAGCAGGTTGTACGCCAGAAATGTGGCCGGCGGGAAGCTGATGCGCCGGCCGGACGTTGGCGGGGGTGGGAAGAGGTACGTATCGAGCGCGGTCGAGAGGCCGAGGACGAGGGTGCTGTGGCGCGGATCCAAGTCCGTCTGTCAACCACGCGAGGTTCGAGGAGGGTGGTAAGGGACAGACGTACGCAATCCACAGGACGTCCCATAACAGTGCGACTGCGCGCTTCCACCGTCCGCGCATCACAAACCCGCCTAGCAGCGACACCCCGGGTACAGCCCACAGCACGACGTTAGTCGGCCTTAACACCCCAGCAACCGCCGCGACGGCCAGCGCCTTCTGCCAGGCTCCCCGCTCAGCGCGCGTAGAGGTAGGCGGCGGGCCGTACGCCGGCCAGAGCGCGAGCGCGGCGGTCGTGAGCGTCGTTTCGACCGAGTTCGCAAACGGCCGGGTGAGGGCGTGCGCGTGGAAGATGGAGGTGAGCGAGAGCATGAGCTGCGGTGCGGGAGGAAGGGAAGCGTTAACGTTGGAACGCAGCGCTGATGGTATCGCGCAGCGTGGCTCACCGCAGTCGGTCCAGAAGATACGCAGAGACGCTCAGCGAGAGCGAAGGTGGCGGTATCGCAGGCGGCGGCGAAGAAGGCCATGACGACCTTCGGCGCGATGACCTGAGCGGAACTCTGCTCTTCAGCGATGCCTCACGATCCGACGGAGAAGGTCAGGGTGCACGCACGATGAGGGCGTTGTCGAGCGCAAGTTGTTGCAGCAGCCAGAACAAGCCAGCCCAAAGGGCAACCCATGCGCTCCCTCTGAGGGTGCCCTGCCCGAGCCAGGCCCAGCGGTCGCCGAGGGCCTGGACGGGCGGGTTCCAGCGCCACTCCCAGGTGAGGTGGGCTGCGGCGGGGCCGAAGACGAGGGCGTGGGCGGGCTCGAGCGACTGGTACGACTCGTCGGGTTGGAACGGCGTGCGCTGGAGCAGGGCGAGCGGCAGGCGGACGGCGAGCGCGAGCGCCCACACCCGGCCAAGCGACGGCATCGGTGGTGGTGACGGTTGGAGGTTGGAAGGGCGACGGTGACGGTTAAAGGTTGGAAGGGCGACGGTGACGGTTGGAGGTTGGAAGGGCGACGGTGACGGTTGGAGGTTGGAAGGTTGATGCGTCCTGGCGACGGGCCGAGGGCACATCCGCGCGCCCCCTTCGCTGCTGAAGATCGAGCCCATCTCCTCCAACTCCTCCTCCTCCTCTCCTCGCCCTTGTTCCCGTCCGCCTTCCTCTCCTCCTCCTCCGAACCATGGCTACCTTCCGCGGAGGCCGCTCCAAAAAGTCGGGCATCAGCCTCACCATCATGGTCCGTCCGTGCCTTCCCGCCGGTCGAGCTAGCCTTCAGCCCGCGTCCGGTGTTGCTCTTGCGCCTAACTTCCTGCCCGAGCCATGAGCTGACACCCCTCCTCGACCCACTGTGCCTCCCGCGCAGGTCGCCGGCTCGTCGGGCTCGGGCCGCACGACGTTCGTCAACACGTTGTGCGAGCAGCCCGTCCTCAAGGGGCTCGACATCCCCAGCCCGCAGGAAGCCCACCTCGAGCGCGAGCCGGTCATCAAGACGTCGACGGTCGGTGCGTCGGCTCTCTTCCATTGGCCGAGTGATTGCTTCAGTCACTAATTCTGGTGCTTTGTCGCTTGTTCCGCGCCTTGCGTCGGTTTCATCCCCGTTCAGAGCTCGAGGAGGACGGCGTGCGCATCGCGCTCACGGTGGTCGACACGCCCGGCTTCGGCGACCTGATCGACAACAGCCCGTGGCCGGGAGAGATTCTGGCGTACCTCGAGCGCCAGTACGACGAGACGCTGGCCGAGGAGTCGCGCATCAAGCGCAACCCGCGCTTCAAGGACAACCGCGTGCACGCGCTCATCTACTTCATCCCGCCGACGGGCCACGCCCTGCGCGAGCTCGACATTGTGCTCATGCGCGCGCTCGCAAAACGCGTCAACGTCATCCCGGTCATCGGCAAGTCGGACGGCCTCACCGTCGCCGAGCTGCGTGACTTCAAGCAGCGCGTGATGGAGGACATCGAGTAGTGCGTTCACCCGCAGCTTGTTGTTTCCTCGGCGCACTTTGGCGACCCGTCCGCAGCAATCAAAGCTGACTTTCGTCCCTCTCCTCTGCAGCCACAACCTCGCAGTCTACAACTTCGTGCGTTCCTCCTTCCAATCTGGTGTGCTGACAGCGTGCCTAACTGAGACCTCACCGCTATCGCACCGCAGCCGTACGACATTGAGGACGACGACCCGGAGACGATCGATGAGAACAAGGCGCTCCGCGCGCTGCTCCCGTTCGCGCTCGTCGGTAGCAACGACGAGCTCGAGATTGACGGCGAGCTCGTGCGGGTTCGCCGCCTGCCGTGGGGCGTCGTCGAGGTCGACAACCCCAAGCACTCGGACTTTGGCGCGCTCAGGAGCGCGCTGCTGAGCACGCATCTGACGGACTTGAAGGAGATCACGCACGACTACCTGTGCGACTCTCCCTTCCTACTCACCTCATGCACGGGATTCAAGCTGACCGGTTGTCGCTTCTGGTCTCCACCAGCTACGAGAACTAGTGTGTCCTCGACCGCGTAGGTCTTCGCCGCCTGCCAAGTGCTAACCCTCTTCCCACCGCCTGCTCTCAGCCGAACCGAGAAGCTCTCGCGCTCGACCAACCACCGCGAGTCGACAATCTTGCCGGACGGCCTCTCGTCCGCCAACGGCCAGAGCGTCGGCCGGCTTGGCTCGGTCACCGCGGGCGGCAAGGAGGAGCAGCTCCGGCGCGAGGAAGAGAAGCTCAGGGAGAGCGAGCTGCGGATCGCGAGGGAGATTGCCGAGCGTCGGCAGGAGCTCGTGCGTCCTTCTTGTGCTGTGTTCTCCCTGCCACCTTCCCTCTCCTCCCCCTTACCATCATTCAAGATAAACGAGTCCTCAGCTGACATTGATCTCCCGTGCCTGTCGCCTTCGTGCCCGCAGCTCGTCAAAGAAGAGACGCTGCGCAACCTCGAGTCGCGCCTCGCGGCCCAGTCGCTCCACTCGACGTCGACGACGCACCTCAGCGGCGGCGGCCCCGGCGCCGAGTACTAGACGCCGTTCTGTCTGCACGCCTCGATTCCCGTTCTGTTCTGTCGCCGCTGTGTACCGCACACCAGCATACACCCCTCTCTACCCTCGCCATCGTGCTCGCGGCTCATATCAGCCTGCACACGAGCACGAAGCGCTCTTATACCAGCCCTTTTGGGGGATCTCGATCAATCGGTCTCTATAGCTGTCTGTGCTACAAGCAAATGCGGTGGCACCTGAGAGGCTCGGGCGTGGCGGTATTGCAAGGGAGGTGCATGGTTATCTGCAGCGCCTCCGCCGTACGAACGACCCCTCGTCCCTGCCGCTTCCTCCCGCAACGTCGGCCCCCTCCCCCTGCGGCTGCCCGCGCCTGGCGACTGTGAGAGCGGTAGCGCGTGCGAGCGCCATGTGCCTGCTCAGGCGAATCTGCTCCCCCTGCGCCTGTGCCGGCCACCGCCGCCGAGGCCACCGCCAGCGGCAGCCTCCTCGAGCTGGCCGCCGACGCGCTCCCACACGGCCACGCCCCACTTTGCGCCCTCGAGCGCGGGCACGCGCCACCCGCCGCCGAAGCCGGCGTCGGCCGCGTCGGCAGCGCCGCTCGACGGGCCGTCCTCCGCGCTCCCCGAGGGCAGGTTGGAGAAGGCGCCGGCGCTCGCGGACGGTACGGGCTCCGACACGCTTGCGAGGATGAGGAACACGGGGTACGCCGTCGCGTACAGCGCCGTCAAGAGCAGCGGCGGCAGGCCCGGGAGCGTCGTCAGAACCGTCAGGGGCAGCGCGAACCCGGCGAGGTACGCCCACCGCGTCTGGACGAACGCGATGCGCTCGTCGAGCGAGAAGCCGCGGGCGGCGAACGCATGCGCAAAGCAGTAGTACGCGTTGACCCAGAGCGTGTAGACCGTCGCGAGCGGCCAGCCGACGAACGGGATTAGGTGCAGGATTGACGTGATGATGAAGTAGTCCAGCAGGATGATCGTCCGCGTCGCCCTGGTTCGCCAGAGCACCCAAGTCAGCTCTCGTGGACCACAGCAACGCAAGGCACTAAAGCACCTACAAGCTCGAGCCGGCACTGCCACCTCCAAAGCCCTTGCCGCCCGTTCCGGCACCCCGCCCGCCGCCGTACGCGCGCTCGGCGATCAAAGTCTGCCACTTGCCGTTGACGAGCACGACGACGCCCATTCCCACAGCCTCCCACAAGTACCTGTTGCCGAGCGCCCAGACGATGAGCGACGGCCGCTGCGTGCCGCGTCCGGACGGCGACGAGTTGGACAGCAGCGGAAGGATGAGGTGGGTGAGGAAGAGGAGGCCGCAGAGGATGGGGATGTTGACGAGGCTGCAGTCAGAGCCGGCAGTCAGCTTCAGGACGGGAACCAGGACTAGTGGCACGAGACTCACAGTGATCGGACAACTGCATGAGAGCAGATGTCGCACAAAGAACGAGTTGGTCAGCTCAGGCTGCGGCGCGTGCCCTGAAACAAGGTCAAGGCCGCACCGGAAGCTCGAAGGTGAGCATCACTGCAGGTGGAAGAACGGCAGGGGGCGTCAGACACAGATCCTCACGGGCCAAGCCAAGCGCCGCTGAGAGCTAGGTGATGAGGGACGAACCTGGAGATCATCTCGAAGACCTTGGCTGGTCGGGCAGCGTCACGCCAGCCCTTGAGCGCCCAGCGACCGTGCCTCATTGCCGTCTGGGCCAGGTCGCTGCTCTCATCCGATGACGAGCTGCTGTAACCTCCGCCAGAGCCGTTAACCCCCGGAGAGACGCCGTAGACGCGCTGGATCGGCCGGGACGGGTAGAGCGAGGCGCCCGAGGACGACGCCTGCGTGAACGCGCCGGTTGCTGCGTAGGGGCTCGTCGCGGCGGTCACGGGTGCCGGCGGACGGACGGGAGGCGCAGCGGTCGGGTAGAGGGGCTGGTTGGGCGGCGGAGCGCGGCGCCGCATGCTCGACATGGTGCTCGGACGAGGCGTGGAGGGTAGTAGGAAAGAAGGGGAGATGCGAGATGGTCGTCGACGGCGAGCGCGTCGTCTCGAGCAGCGTCGCCCCTGACACCGACCGACCCTGGCTGCCTTCCTGAGAAGGACCCGTATCTGCACCCGACACCCCTCGCCTGACCTCTGCTTCTGCTCCGATGGGCAACACCCCCTCGTCCTCGTCCGGCTCCTTCTCCCCCGGCTTCAAGGGGCTGCACGTCCTCCGCGTCGCAGAGCACTCGCCCGCGCAGGACGCCGGCATCGAGCCCTGTCCGTCCGCTGCCTTCCCTGCTTCTCACCAGCTAGGTAGCTGACACTTCTTCTGCGCTTCCTGGCAGTCTTTGACTACATCGTCGGCATCCAAGGCACGGAGACGGTGCGTGCTGCTCAACACTCGCTGGCGCGGCGCGTCCCGGCTGACCCCCTGCCCTTCTTCACCCATCCCGCGCCGCATCTGCCATCCTCTTCGACGCCGGTGTTTTGCTCGCTCGAAATGTGCACGGCTCCCCCCTTCTTCCTGTCGTTGCCTCATGGACGGTGACCGACGCCCGCTTCGTCGTATGCTGCGGCCTGTCGCGCCCGAACGCGCCTCGACCTTCGCCTCACCTCTCATCACTGCACCACAGGACCTGTCGCCAGAATCCCTCGTCTCGACGGTTGAGACGTACGAATCGCGTCCGCTCGCACTGCTCATCTACTCGTCAAAGCGGCAGGCAACGCGGTCCGTCACGCTCGTCCCTTCGCGCACCTGGTCGACGGCCGTGCCCGCGCAGCCGGCGTCGAGGGGCCATGTGAGGCAGGAGAGCGAGATGAGCGACGGCGGGGCGAGCCTGCTCGGCCTCAGCCTGCGCTTCTGCACGCCCGAGAAGGCACTCGAGAACGTATGGCACGTGCTCGAGATCCTCGAGGACTCGCCGGCCGAGTCCGCAGGCGCGTCCCTCCTCCTCAGCCTCGACTGGTTGACCCTGCGCTGATGTACGACGTATCGACCGCCTACAGGCCTCGTGCCGTACGGTGACTGGATCATCGGCTGGGCTGGCGGTGTGCTCAAGGACGAGAACGATTTCTACGACGTCGTCGAGGGCCACGTCGACCAGCCCTTGCGGCTATACGTCTACTCGTACGACTTCGAGTGCGTATCGCCTTCTCAACCTGTTTTCATAGCACGTCCTTGCGCGTGGGTTGTCCGTCCGCTGACCTCAAGAACCCTGCCGCAGCACGCTCCGCGAGGTCGTCCTCGTCCCGAACCGGCAGTGGGGCGGCGAGGGCCTGCTCGGCTGCGGCATCGGTTACGGGCTGCTGCATCGGATCCCGAAACTGCGGCCGGAGGAGGAGGAGGGCGTCGGCATGGCGGCGGGGAGCAGATAGTATGGGGTTTTACGCCGTGCAGCAGCTGAAGGCAAGAGGGCCTCACGCTGCACTAGTTGGCAAGGGGGCCGCTGACCCTCCTTCGGCTGATACATTCCAAGAGATGCATCAGATAGCACTGCCCCAGGTCGTGCGCTCGTTGCTCATCGTGAAGACGATCTCGCCCCCATCGACTAAGTCGCGATGGCGCAGCACGGGCCTTCGTAGAGCGCGCCCGTTCACCGTCACCCCTGCGATATACTTCTTCTCCGGCGCGCCGGGAGCGGTAATGCGCAGCTCGATGTCGGGAAGCGACGGGTCGTGCGGGTGCGGCAGGGCAAGGCGGATGTCGGAGAAGAGGGGCGAGGCGATGACGTACTCGTCGCTGGCCGGGTTGACTGTTAGTGCGAGCTGTGCGTCAGCGAGGCCGCTTGCTCGATACGGGGAGGGCAGGATACGTACCGGGGTAAAAGCCGAGCGCGGAAAAGAGGAACCATGCGCTCATCTGGCCGAGGTCCTCATTGCCCCGCAGGCCCTCGGGACCCAAGCCGTAGTCGCCGTCCTCAAAAGCGATCTGAAGCGGATGCTTTCGAGTCAGCCGGCGAGCAGCGAGGCCAAAAGCTATCTCACGTACCTGATGGACCTTTTCCGCCGCTCTGCTTGGGCTGCCAGCTAGGCTGTAGAGGTAAGGGATGTGGTGCGAAGGCTCGTTCGAGTGGTCGTTGTGACCTCCGTCGAAGTGCGCGTCAAGGAAGCGCATGAACTTGTCATCGCCGCCCTTGAGGTCGATTAGGCCTGTCGGGAGGGTGAAGTCAGCCTTTGTGAACGGGTTGCGAGAGCGCGCAGGTTGACACACCTGGCACATCGTGCATGACGTCGGCTGTGTAGCACCACTCATCCCCTTCCGTCCAGCCCTGATCTTTGCCTGCCCAGCTACCGTTCGCCCACCGTGCCTCCATGAATCCTGTGGCCTCGTTGAATATTGACCGATACGACTGCGACCGGTTCAAGTAGAACGCAGCGTCATCGACCTGCCCGACCGCTTGCGCGACGACCGAAACAGTAAAGTCATCGTACGCGTACGCGAGCGTGCGTGAGCCTGCCTCGGTGTGCTGCAGAAAAGTGTGCAAGTCAGGTACGACAGTTGTAAGGTCTGAGCTTAAACCAAAGAAACGACACACCTCATCGTTGGCTACAAAGCCGTCAGTCTTGTACCGGGTCAGTCCTGCTCGGACCTCGTAGCCCACGTTCTCCTCGCGGTCGCCATACTGCGTGGTGGTGTCGTTGACCGGGGGGACGTCCGCGTCCTTCTTGACCGCCTGGTACGCGCGCTCGAGGTCGAAGTCGGTCTGGTTGCGGGCGACGCAGCTCGCGATAAGGCTATCGGCGTGCGTACCGATCTAGCTCAAGGAAAGAGGCCGTCAATCAGATTTTCAGGGTCCACAAGGACAGAAGGACGCACCATGATGTTGGTCTCCACGACGTTCTTCCACATTGGCAGCCACCCGCCCTGCTCGTAGTCCTGTAGCATCGACGTGACCATCCCCCCCACGCGCTCTGGCGCGAGCAGTAGTTGCCAGGGCCAAGCTGCGCGGAAGGTGTCCCAGATGCTGTACGCCGTGTAGCTCGTGCCGACGTGCACCTTGTCGTCGTAGCCCGAGTAGTACTGGCCGTCCTCCGTGACATCGGTGGGGTACTGGAGCGAGTGCCACAATGCCGCTGAGGTACGCAAAAGGTCAGCAAGTCAGAGCAGCAGGATGGGTGAGGTCGTGGACGCACTGTAGAAGACACGCAGCCACTTGCTGTCCTCCCGGCGAGCGTCCTTCCCGCTTAACTGGATTCGGCCCAGCTTCTCGCTCCACGCCGCTCTACAGAGCGTCACGGTGTCGTCAAAGGATTGGCCGTCGGCGATCTCGCGATCGAGGTTGCGCCGCGCCTGCTCGATACTGATGAACGACGTGCCGACGCGCACGACGACGTCTTTCGTGCCCTCAGAGAACGTCGCCCAGCCGGCGATTTCGGTACCCTCCTCAAGGTCCAAGTCGCCCTCGTGCAGAACGTCTCCGTTCGCCGTCCCGAAGGACGCAAATGGTGCCGAAAAGCGAGCGACGAAGTAACCGGCGAAGGACGGCGCAGGCGACGGGCCAAGGATCCAATCCTGCCGCTCAGGATCGTGACCGCTGACCTCGCAGGCGGACGGGTCGATGTGAACGGCGCCGCCCAGGACGTCGGTGATGTTAGAAGGGTCCGAGGTGATGACGGTCTTGCGCGTTGCTTGGAGGACGATGAACGGCGACGAGCCGGATTGCGCGTCGAAGGTGTACCGGATGTGTCCGACTTGCGAGGTCGACGTGTGCTCGGCGACGATGGACTGGCTCTCGCCGGCAATCATCTTGACCTTGTAGTTCGTCGCCGTGGCGAGCTCGTCATCGCGCGAGAAGGGAAGGCCGCGATCCTTGAAAGCTTGTTTGACGACGCCGAGGCCGGCCTGGATCGCGACTTGGCCGGACTCGCCCATCCAGATGGCTGCCGAGTAACTCGAGACGTTAGTCAGAGCGTCAAAACAGCTGAAGGCAGCGCCGTACCTGGCTGATGGGTGCCCTGGAAGCCATGGATCCGGTCGTCGGTGACGTTATACGGCGTTGACGAGACGTACTGAGGATAGGACGCGCCGATTAGCAGCGCTCTTTCCACCCCAAACACACAGGGCATTCACATTCTGGCGAGTAACAGCCGTCCACCTCGTCATGGCGAAGGGCGGTGCGGTCGATGGGATCATCCCTCCGCTCCCGTTGGGCGTGTCGCCGCCGGTGCCCTGCGCAGTCGAAGGACGCCGAGGACATCAGCGGAGATCAAGCTCATTGAGGCAGCAGCACACGCACGACGAGTGGGTCGATGAGATCCACTGGAGCTAGCGACTGGAAACGAAGGCCGTCCTTATCCAGCGTATGATGGGTTGTGAGGCCGAGCCGAGTTGACGCGAAAAGGAGTGCTGCGGAGGGAAGGGAGAGCAGGGACGCCGGCGAGCCGAAGGCCAGCACTGGCTCCGTGCCATCCCACGGGTAGGAGCAGCAGAGCACCACAAGGATCAGAGCGCCTGTGAGTGTTCCTTTGAAGAGAGCCACTGCTTGCCGACGGAGCATGGCTGAGGAAAACAGTCTAGGTCGGAGAAGCGCCTGAGTCGATGTGCCGGTCAGACAAGCGTTCTCGAGACCGGTAACGTAGCGAGCACGGACGATGAGGTTATGCGCTCAGGAGCGTGGTCCGTACAGCCTGAGGGAGACCATCTACCAAGGTATAAAGGCCGAGCGGGGAGGAGGCCAGATGGAGCTTGGGCTGAACCAAACGACGGATCAGCGAAGCTCGACGAGCTGATCCTGGCGGTCACCCAGCTCTCAGCACCCGTCCCTAGCTCACCCGGCCGTGGCAGGACAACTAGCGCCTTCGCATCCAACATCTTGCGCAGAGGAGCTCAACATCTATGCGTCTAAACGAAGCGACCGTGCTTGTCGGTCAACGCGTCGTCCTCGTGCCATACCGGTGAGCCCCCTTTCCCTCATAAACCTCAAAGCCTCGAACCTGATGCTTAGCCCTACTGCCTTTGCTTAGGAAAGAGCACGTTGCAGTATGTCTGCCATGCAGCTGAAAAACTAGCACCGGCTTAGGCTGAATCTTGCCACGTTTCGCCCCTTGGCAGAAGTACCACGACTGGATGAAGAGCCCTGAACTGCTAGAGACGACGGCTAGCGAGCCGCTCAGCCTCGAGGAGGAGTACGACATGCAGCGTGCGTATCTACATCCGGCTAACATCATTTGATACTGACCGTGTGCTGTGATGTCGCAGAGAAATGGCACCTCGACGACGACAGTGAGCCTGCCTGTCGCGCTGCGCGCCGCTTCACTTCTCTGCTCGTCTGTCCGCTGACGTGGGCCTGCCGTACGCCGTGCAGAGCTCACCTTCATCGTGCTTGGTCGCAACACACCGTCGCCCGTCTCCGCGACCCAACTCACGGACGAGGAGGTGCAGAAGGAGGTCGAGGCAGCGCAGATGGCCGGCGACGTTAACATCTTCCTGCACGAGCCCGAGGAGGAGGGCGTCGCGGCCGATCTCGAGTGCGAGGTGATGATTGCTGGTGCGTGCAACTAGTTGCATGAAGAACGCAGTCCTGAACCAGGGCTGATCATCGGCTTCGCACTGCAGAACCCAGCCAGCGGTGCGTCTTCCTTCAGAGGCGCTAGAAGACTGTGCGCTGAACAGGACATACTTCCATAGACGCAAAGGGCTTGCAGTCGAGGCTCTGTCACTACTGTACGTCTGACAATCACCTTTGATCTCGGCGTCTTGCTGATCTGACTTACCCCTTCGTCTCAGGCTGCACTACGCGCAGACGAACCTGAAGACCATGCCCACGTCCTTCATCGCAAAGATCGGCATGTCGAACGACAAGAGCCTCGCGCTTTTCGACAAGCTCGGCTTCGCCATCGTCAAGACGTCCGAGGTGTTTGAAGAACACGAGCTGCGCTTCCAGCGCGAGGGCGCATACTGGCAGAACGCTCAGTACGTTTCCGGACACTGGCCCATGGACACCGAGTCGGCCAACTAGATCCTTGTACGGGTCACCTGCGCACCTGGAAGTCTTGGACAGCCGATCCAAGGACAACGGACGCTGCTGTTGTCGCGAACACCGTCGGACAGGGCGGCGCCGCCGTCGCGGAGTTGGCGTGACGACCCGGCACCCCCACTCCTGCCTTCTCTATTCACCGCTCTTCGCCCCTTGGCCTGCGTAGGTTCGCGCTTGCGCGCTCAATGTATAATGTTGGGCTCTCGAATGGACCTGAAAGCGTGCGTTTCGTTGAGTAGCAAGGGAGGGAGGTACAAAGGTCGATGCGGCGTCCGCGTCATGCCGAGGTGCCCCAGCGCCGCCCTCACTTCGAGCTTGAGCGCTGGCTGCCGCCCGTCCTCCTCCCCTCCCACCCAGCCCACATTTCTCACCCACCCAACTACTACAGTACAGCAGCATGCCCAAGCAGGCATCCATCAAGCAGGAGGATCCGACCATCCGCAGGTCGTTTCTGTCCCAAGAGCTCGTCCAGGGCCCGGCCAAGTTCCCCAAGATCCAAACAGTGGCCGACGGTGCGTCCGCGTCCTCCTGAGCTCTTCCCAGAGGTGCAATGGCGGAAGATAGGCCGCTTTTAGTCTATCTGGCGCGTCGATGTAGACACTAGGAGGTAGTCGGGCTTCCTAAGAGTGGGTGCGGCCAACAGAGCGCCAGAGATAGTCTCCCCAGCTCTCAAGAGACCGGCCGCGCGCGAGCGCGTCTTGAGCCTCGGCTGACCTTGTCCTTTGCCTCGCTCGCAGTCTTCCCTGTCCTCACCGAGCACTATGGTGACAAGCGCGCCGCCGGCTACCGTGAGGTGCTCAAGGTCAACGAGGAGGAGAAGGAGGTAACGAAGACGGTCGAGGGCAAGGAGGTCAAGGAGAAGAAGACCTGGAAGTAGTGCGTTGCCTCCGGCGTTCCTACAAGCCTCCTCGGGCATCGTGTTGGTCTGTGCTAACTACTGCTCATGAACCACAGCTTTACGTTGTCCGACTACAAATACGTCTCGTTCAAGTGAGCGTGTCGCCTGCTCTGGCGATGGTCTGTCTTGCTGACGGTGCTGCGCTCGCTCCTCAGGGACATCCTGACTGGGACAGAGGAAGTCGCATCCGGCCTGAAGAATCTGGGTTTGAAGGAAGGCTCGCACATCGGGATCTACGCCGACACCGCGTGCGTGTTGCTTTCCTTCTCAATGGACCTACAGGGGCTGATCATCTCATTGCGCTGCTCCCCTGTAGGCTTAACTGGCAGATCTTCGCCCACGGTGCTACTCGCGCTCTTCTTCCCATCACTACCGCGTACCCCACGCTCGGTACCTCTGGTGCGATTGGTACCTCTCCTCACAGCCGTCTCCCACCGCGCTAAACACCTGCGACTGGCTTGCGCAGGCCTCGCCCACTCGCTGACTGAGCCCGAGGTTCAGGCTGTCTTCACCAACGCCTCGCTTCTTCCGACGCTTGCAACAGTGCTGACAAAGGGCAAAAAGAACGTGGACGAGGGCAAGACGGGCGATGACAAGGACTCGGAGGGCGGCGGAGAGGACGTGCGCTATGTCGTGTACGATGGAAAGGCCGAGGACGAGGTGCGCCACTTTTCGGTCTCGAGAGATGTGGTCAGAGCTCACCGACAACTGCCTTTCACAGTCGCTTCTCAAGACCATCCGTGACGTTGTTGAGGCGCGGGACGGTAAGCTCGTCCACATCGACGACCTGCGCAAGAACGGCAAGGAGTCGCCGGCCGACCTAAGCAAGATGCCCAAGCGCGAGGACGTCTTCTGCATCATGTACACGTCGGGCTCAACTGGCGCGCCCAAAGGTGTTGTCCTCACGCACCACAACATCATCTGCTCGCTCGGCGCGACGACGACGCTGCTCAAGAACGTCGTCAACTCGGAGGACACCTTCCTCGCGTTCCTGCCGCTGTCGCACATCCTCGAGATGCTCGTTGAGCTCACGTTCTACACCATGGGCGTCACGGTCGGCTATGGTGGCACAAAGACGCTGACGGACGCCAGTGTCCGAGGCTGCTCGGGCGACCTGAAGGCCTACGCGCCGTCCATCATCGTCGGTGTCCGTAAGTACACACGAGGCTCTGCTACACGCCGAGCACGTCTGACCTTATGGGCTTCCTTTCCTCCAGCGGCCATCTTTGAGACCATTCGCAAGGGCATCGTCGGCAAGATCAACGCCGCCTCGGCCGTCACGAAGGGCGTCTTCAATCTGGCCTACGCTCTCAAGAGGAACCTGCCGGCCCTCGGTGGCCCGGCCGACGCCATCGTCTTCTCCAAGATCAAGGACGTGACCGGAGGCCGTCTGCGCATCTGCATGAACGGCGGCTCTGCCCTAAGCAAGCCGACCCAGGAGTTCCTCTCGACGACGCTTGCCACTATTCTCCAGGGCTACGGCCTCACAGAGACTTGCGGCATGGCCGCCATTCTCATGCCCGAGTTCTGGCGCTACGAGTCGGTCGGCGTCCCCGTCCCTTCGGTTGAGATCAAGCTTAAGGGTGAGCCTCAGGGGTTGAGGATGTCCCGTCGCTTGCCCGGCACTGACGATCATCTTGCCGTTTTTCGCAGACTACCCTGACGCGGGCTATTTCAACTCGAACAACCCGCCGCAGGGCGAGGTTCTCCTCCGCGGCGGCAGTGTCACGAAGGGCTACTTCAAGCGCGACAAGGAGAACGCCGAGGCGTTCGAGGACGGCTGGTTCCGCACCGGCGACATTGGCCAGTGGAACGAGGACGGCACGCTCAGCCTGATTGACCGCATCAAGAACCTTGTCAAGCTCAGCTCGGGCGAGTACATCGCGCTCGAGAAGCTCGAGAGCACGTACAAGGGAGCCAACAGTCAGTCTGTTACGACTCCATTGTCCCCACCTCTGTAGCTGCTTAATTCCATTGCACCATCTGCAGTCCTTAGCAATCTCGCCGTCTACGCCAACTCCGACGCGTCCAAGCCGCTCGGAATTGCGACCCTGCACGAGGCCAATCTGCGTCACTTCCTCGCCGCCCAGAACCTGTCGTCTGTTAAGAACGACTCGCTCGAGAAGCTGGCCAACAACAAGGACGTCATTAACGCCGTGCTCAAGGAGGTGCTTTCGACCGGCAAGAAGTCCGGCTTCAAGGGGCCTGAGCTGCTCGGCGGCATGATCCTCGACTCCGAGGAGTGGGTCGTGCGTCCTTACTGCGCTCTCGTCATCTGCCTGCATTCGTGTCTGAACCCTCTTTCCTTACTGCCTGCAGCCCGAGAACGGCATGGTCACCGCCGCACAGAAGCTTAACCGCACGGCCATCGTCAAGAAGCATAAGAAGGAGATCGACGTCAGTCCCTGTTGTCTTCATCTTCGTCGCCTGAGGCTCACCACACGTATTTTGAACCCTGCAGGCCATCATCTCGAAGCAGTGAACCTGCTCCGTCCCATCCGACGCTTACATCTGCCTCTGTGCCCTGCCTGTCCTGGTCCCGCCGCCCGCTTGTATCAACCCCTTATTGGCCTCTATTCGAGCTCCCCGCTGTATACCTGGCTTACTGTCTCTTTTTGGTGGCCTGATTGCATGACCCCTTCGTCGTTGAGCCTGGCGCTGCTGCGAGATACGCGCTGCGAGACTGGGATGGGGAGATGCCTTGGCTGCGCCGCCGAATAGGCCGAGGTGACCGTCCAGCCGACCAACACCGGCTTCATCTCTGTCTCGACTGTCCGCCCACCTGCCCCACCGCGATGACCGCTCGGACGTCTTCCTCGCCGACCTTGAAAGGGCGAACAACACGCTTGGTCCTGCTCAGCACTGTCCTCCTCGCGACCCTCCCAGCAGCGACTCTCGCGAAGCCGGCCAGCCTAGCGGCCCTCTCCTCGGCCGCACCGAGCACAGTTGACGCGCTCATCGAGCAATACGGCCTCACGCAGACATTCACCTTTCCGCAGCCGGACGACACGCTCAGTTCGAACAGGACGGGGGACTATCTTCAGGAGAACTGGAGCCTCAACCGCAACCAGGTTCGTTCATGAAAGGCATACGCGGATCGTGTTCAGTGCGCTGACCACTGCTCTATCTTCATCAGCTTCAAGCCGGCAGTAAGGACCTCTCGTTCGTCGCCGACCCCTTCGACAGCAGTAATACCGGCTCGTCCGTCCTGGACGTCCGTTACGACAAAGGAAGCTACGGCGGCAGCGGTGCTGGGGGAGCTCAATTCTACGTGCGTATTCTCATCCCTGCAGCTAAACAACGGTGTGACGATGCTGATCTATTCTCTCTCGTCATCTTCGCCGGTCACCGATGACGCTTCCTCACCGCCGCGTCGTATCTTTGCGCGCGCAGGCCCAACCACTGAACGGGTCCAGCGCGCCGCTGTCGGCCATGCTGCTGCAGTACGACGTCGCGTTCGATGAAGACTTCAACTTCTCGCAGGGCGGCAAGCTGCCCGGCGTCAGGGGCGGGCCGGAGGCGAAGGGGTGCACGGGTGGAAACGAGGCGGACGGGTTGACGTGTTTCACTGCGCGACTGATGTGGCGCACAGCGGGTGCAGGAGAGGTGCGTGCAGTCCTGCTGCTGCCGTGGAGGAAAAGAGCTGATTGACCTGATTTGGCGGGTGACCCGCGCAGGCGTACATGTACATCCCGACGAAGGGCTACGGGCTTTGCAAGTCCCAGGACGTCATCTGCAACTCTGACTACGGAACTTCGTGGGTCCTTTCCCGTGCTTCGATGGTGGCAGCACCGGGCGGCTGACGCCAAGGTCGCCATGCAGGCTCTCGCGCGGGTCCTTCGCCCTGCAGCGCGGCCAGTGGAACTCCATCGCGCTCTTCGTCCAGCTCAACAACCCGCCTGAGACGGCCAACGGGCGTGTCTTCATCTACGCCAACAACACGCTCGCGCTCGCGCACGACAACCTGCAGCTGCGCGCGTCGGACGCCATCTCGTCAGTCGGCGGGCTCTGTGAGTCCCTCGCGCGCTGCTGTCTCCCAATGCAGGGCCTTTGTCTGACCGCAGTCCCTCTGCGACAGTCTTCTCGACGTTCTTTGGCGGGGCCGACGTCAGCTGGGCAAGCCCGCAGAATCAGTCGTCGTACTTCCGCAATTTCAAGCTGCTCGGCGGGACGACCCTGAGCGACGGCACGGGCTCGCACGTCGGCAGCGCTGGCTGGAAGCAGGCTACCCTGCCATCCCTCGCGCTTGGCGCCACCGGGCTTGCTTTCCTCTCCCTTCTTCTGTAAGTGTAGCACCCGCATCGAGAACGCTTGCACCTCGTTCGTTTCGTTTGTACGCTAGATACCGTTACTTGTGCTTCTGCTCATCTGCTTTGCATCTCCATGGGACCTTCGGCTTGCCACGCGAACGTCTCGAGATCGAAAGAAGAATGCTACACCTCCAACCGTCAACCCTGAGCCGATCGCGCCGCGCTCATGCGTTCATCGCGGCCTCCTCGTCACCCAAGCCGTCCTCGGCAGCGGGCTCGTCGAGCTTCTCCTTCTTCTCGACGATGGTCTGATCCTCGACCGCACCCTCGGCCTTCCGCTGTGCCCGCTGAGACTAGTCAGCGCCCTCACCCTTCGGCTCAGTCGCGCCGATGCGACGCCGGACGCACCTTGTTGGAACCCTCGGCCGCCGCGCCGCCGTCTTGGACCTTGTTCTTGGCCCGGCCGGCCGGCCCCCAGTTGGCGCGCGGGTTCACCTGGTACCGCACGAGCTTCTCGCGCGAGATGGCCGTCGTCGTCTGCGGGTGGAGGGTGAAGTTGGCCTCGAAGCTGAGGGGAGGCACAGGACGTACGAGGCGCAAGTCAGCGCAGGATCACGCAAGGCAGGCAGAGGGAAGGGAGGAGACGCACGAGGGCTCGATGGCGAGCAGCGACTTTGCGGGCGAGCCGTCCTTGATCTTCTCCATCTTGACGGGTGCGATCTGCTTGATGTACGACCTGAAGACGTCGAGCACGGTGCTGAACGGCGCGTCCGTCTTGATCGACCCGCCCGCGGCGTGTGAGCGTGAGACCTTGAACCCGGCGTGCAGCAGCGCTGACGCGACATCGTTGATGGGCGGGCACGTGCAGTGGAAAAGGCCCGACACGAACGACGGCGAGAAGTAAAACGGCGCGAGCAGCTCGTCCCGCGCGAGCGAGAGCATGCCCTTGATCCGCGGGACTGTGCTGAACGACGTTTGATTGGCCGCGACGTGGTCGAGCACGCGCTGGCAGAACACAGGGTCGTGCAAAGGGCCGACCCAGAGCGGGCCCGCGACGTGGTGCGTGAACGTGCAGTCTTTGCAGCGTTGGTCAACCGGCGGGCCAGGCGCGACCTTGTACGAGTAGTTGATGTGCTTGCCCTTGCCCTCGACCGCCTTGACCCGGCCGAACGGCTGCATGTGGAACTGCTGGCAACCGGCGCAGATGTAGACGTTGCCCGACTTGGCGAACGAACGCTTGACCTCGAGCTGCGATGTGTAGACCCGGAAGAAGACGCGCATGTAAAAGTCGATCGAGAGCGACACGAGCGGGACGATGTAGCGCCCGTAGCGGGCTGCGACGTTGTTGCACGAGTTGAGCAGCAGGCGGAGGGCGACCTCGTGCGAGTAGTCGGCCTTCGCCGAGACGCCGCCGTAGTTGGCAAAGCTGTGCGACGAGGATCAGCACTTAGTCCAGTGCATGGTCGTATCGCGTGCGAACAAATGAACGCACCACTTCTCGGGGTAGTTGCTGCCAGCCGTGACGGCCATGTCGGTGCAGGTGACGGCAAGAAGACCTCCGTCGGCGACGGCTTGGATGGCCGAGTCAAGGAAGGGCGCCGCCGTGCCGTAAGGGTCGAGGTCGATCATGTCGACACGGTCGGCGCGATGGCTGTACATGAGCATCCTGGATGGTCAAGCATGAGGCAAAGGTCAGCGCGCCTCGATCCGCTGAAGAAAAGTGCGCAAGGAAACGCACAGCGCATCGCCCTCGTTAACCCGAACCTTGCCCTTCCAATCGTCCTTCTTTCCCTGCTTGTCCGACCACGCCTGCTGCGTCGGCTGCGTGTCGGCAGGGCCGACGGCGTTGTACTCGACGTTGCGGCGCATGGCCGCTGCGGCTGTCGGCGACAGGTCGTTGGCGATCACGTACTTGACGCCGGGGATCTCCTTGGCGTAACGGATCGCGCGCAGACCGGTTGCGGACAGCGCCTCGAGGATGACAAACTCCTTCGGGTTGTACTCGGGCTTCGACGTCGAAGCCTGCGAGGCAGATGGGCGCAGCGTCAGGCGCTGGTCGTGCGCAGACGACCGACCGACAGCACGTACCTGAGCGTTGACAGCACCAGCCTGCTCAGCACCCTCCACTTCCGACACGCCCTCCACGGCAGCAGCCTCAACGGCCGCAGGGATAGCCTCGGCCTCCACAGGCGCCGACTCGCCAGCCGCAGGGGCAGCTGCGTCCTTGCCCTTGCCCTTCCTCGCGCGCCTGCGCTGGTCGCCCTCGCGCTTCTTGCTCTGCCTGGCGTCCCACTCGGCCCGCGCCTCGTCCTGCCACATCTTGCCCCAGGTCGAGATGCACGCGATCGACAGGTCGCGGTTGAACTGCTGGACGGGGTTGAGGAACGCCGTGTTGTCGTCCGGCAGGAGGATCGTCGTGGACTGCTCCGTGTAGGGCGAGAGGCCGGCAGGGATGGTGCGCGCCGCCGAGCTGGAGGCCGCGGCAGGCCCGGAGGCGGCCGGGACGTCGGAGGGGCTGGCCATGGTGCTGAGGGATAACAAGGATGCTGCAGGACGGCTGCTGCAAGGTGGCCGCGGGCGAGTATCGAAATCTAGATTGAAATCCGACGGGGGAAATCCCCCGATGGAACGGGCTCGGTTTCTGGGCCTGCTCTCCCTCTGCCTCAGCCTCCGAACGTCCATCCCCTCCGCCGCCCCCTCCCCTTTGCTCGCATCCAGCGCCTTTGCAGTCCATCCGAGAGGCGCCGCACAGGAGCGCATCCCCCTCTCGCCCTCCCCCTCGATGGCACCCGCCCAACGGCCTCCGCCGCCGCCGCAGCCGGCAGGCAGCAACCCGGGCGGTGCCAGCGCGGCGGCGCCTCCAGCAGCAGCAGCAGCAGCTCAGCCCAAGCCGTCCGCGCCTGCCAATGCCGCCGCCTCCACGTCCACTGCTGGACCTTCGTCCTCCGGTCTTGTATCGACGCCGACGCCAGGACCGTCTACGGCTGGACAGCAGGGCCATGCCGCTGTGAGCGTCGCAGACTGCGAAGGGTTCGCGGCCAAGCTGATGGACCCCGACAGCGGTGCGTCGCGTTCTCTCCCCCTCGACCGACTACCCGACATCGCAGCGCTGCTGCTGTCGCGACTCGGTCTTCAAGATAGCTTACTTATCAGGGAATCGGGCTGACTCTCTCTATCGTATCTGCGTTGTCGCGGCTGCAGATGTCAAGACCAAGGCGCGTCTCGTCCTTCCGCGCGCCAGCCATCCTTACCACTGGCTGACATCGACGTCAACGCTGACTTCCTGACCTTGCCTCCGCTTCTTTCGCCATCGTCACGCGTCGTATCTCTCTTCCTCGCCACAGCTTCACATCGCCACCGAGCTGCGCGAGTCGGTTGACCAGTTCCGGGACGTCGACTACGCGCGCTACCTCTCGCTCCTCCTGCCCGCGTTCACCAAGATCCTGCGCGAAGGCCAGCCGGTGTTTGGGATGGAGCCGGCGGACCAGGACCAGCAGAAGCTGCGGCACATGCTGCTCGAGATCATCCAGCGCCTGCCGCACAACGAGAGCCTGCGCAGCTGGGCCGACGGCATCATGAGCCTCATGCTTTGGCTCCTGCGCGTCGAGAATGAGGACAACGGCGTCGTCTGCATCAAGATCATCATTGACCACAATAGGTGCGCTCCAGCGTTACTGTTGTACTCTGAGGGAACACTTGGGCTGAGCCGCGTCGTTGGGCTTCGCTCGACCAATTACAGGACGTTCAAGGAGGAGGTTGAGTCGCATGTCAAGACGTTCCTCGAGATCGTCAAGGAGATGTACGGCAACCTGCGCCAGACAGTCAAGGACGCGTTTGGTATCGAGGGCGAGCTACCGGCGCAGCCGTCGACGTCAGACGAGAACGCAAAAGTCCGCCGGCCGAGCCTCAAGAGCTTCAAGGTGCTCACCGAGTGCCCGATCGCGGTCGTCCTTGTGTTCCAGACGTGGCGGCAGATCGTGTTCCCTCACATCAAGGACTACTTTCCGCTCGTCATGGAGGTGCGCTGCAGTGTCGCTCTTACACGCGCTCGGAGCAGCCGTTGACTTGAGCCCTTCCCCGCGACCCTGCAGTGCCTCACGCTCCAGGCCGAGCCGCAGCGTCGCGCCTACGTCGAGGCAGCCGAGCGCGGTGAGACGTTCGTCGGTGTGTCGGACGGCATCAAAAACCGCGAGTTCTACCACGAGTTCATCGTCGCGCAGGTCAAGACCATGTCGTTCCTCGCTTACGTGCTCCGGACCGCGACCGAGGACATCCGCAAGCACGCGGAGACGATGGCGGAGGCGAGCATTCGGCTGCTGCGTGACTGCCCGCCGGAAGCGGTCGCTAGTCGCAAGGTGCGTGCCACTGGCGCTTCTTGTATGGGCGCACAAGCTGACTTTGCCTTGTCGCAACTCGCACTCAGGAACTTCTTGTTGCCACGCGGCACATCCTGTCGACGGACTTCAGGGCCATGTTCGTCGCCCATATCGACATCATGCTCGACGAGCGTGTTCTCGTCGGCACCGGCATCACCAGCCAGGAAGCGCTTCGGTGCGTCTTCTCTTAGTCGCATTTAGCTGTGCGGCCTCCTGATGTCTCTCGCTCCCCTTCAGACCGCTCGCGTACTCGATGCTTGCCGACCTCGTTCACCATGTCCGGAACGAGCTCACGGTGCCGCAGCTCACGCGCGTCGTCCACATCTACTCGTGCTGCCTGCACGAGCCGGCGTTCACGTTCGGGATCCAGACGATGTGCGCCAAGCTGCTGCTGAACCTGATCGAGACGATCTGCAGCAAGACGGACAAGACGGACGCGCCGCGGTTCCTGATGGCCATCCTCGAGTGCTGCATCGACAAGCTCGCCGCGATCGACGCGATCCACGAGCAGCTCAAGGGCGTGTACGGCAAGGAGGCGGTCGAGCGCCGGCGGGCGAAGGGCAAGGGCAAGGCCGAGGCCGAGATCAAAACGGAGAGCGAGGAGAAGCCGACAACGACGCCGACGGGTCCTGCGACGAGCGCTGCCAAGGGCGGCAACAAGAAGGAGGAGGGCCAGGACCTGGACGACCAACCTGCGTGGCTCACGATCGAGCGAGCCAAGCCGGTCCACGCAGTCTCGTTCGCGTCCGACGGGACAGACGCTGCGTACGCGAAGGACCTCTACTTCCTCGTCGACGTGCGCTACCTCATCAAAACGCTCCTGCACGGCATCCGGGCGCTCCTGAACCAGCTGCGCGTGCTCGGCGCGCCGGCGCCGTCCGGCGCGCTCCTTGGCAAGCTGTTCGAGTCCGAGTCGCGCCTGCTCGCCTACTACGACCCGGTCCGCGACTCGCGCGACGAGAAGGAGGCGCTCGATCTCTTCGTCCAGATCCTTCTTCATTTCGACAACCACGTCTTCCAGGAGGTCTGGACGACGCGCATGGACTTCTTTGTCCAGCAGGCGCTCGGCAACGGCCACATCCTCACCATCCCGCAGTCGCTACTCGTCCCGCAAAACCAGCAGATCCCGCACCTCCAGGACGTGTCGCATCAGCTGGTCGCGATCCTGCTCAAGTACCTGATGGCGCGGCTCGAGACGTTTGGCGAGCAGGACAAGAAGGACACGGCGCTCACGCTCAAGCTGTTCAAGCTCGCGTTCATGGCCGTCAACTCGTTTCCCGAGCACAACGAGGCCGTCCTCGTCCCGCACCTGGCTAAGCTCATCACCGACTCGTTCTCATACGCCGCGCGCGCAACCGAGCCCACCATCTACTACGCGATCCTGCGTGCTCTCTTCCGGTCGATTGGCGGCGGCCGGTTCGAAGCGCTGTACAAGGAGGTCCTGCCCATCCTGCAGGAGATGCTCGACACGCTCAACTACCTGCTGCAGCACGCCGAGCCGGACAAGCGTGACCTCTTTGTCGAGCTGTGCCTCACCGTCCCCGTCCGCCTCACCAACCTGCTCCCCCACCTCGGCTACCTCATGAAGCCGCTCGTGCACGCCCTGCGCGCCGGGCCCGAGCTCGTGAGCCAAGGACTGCGCACGCTCGAGCTCTGTATCGATAATCTCACGTCCGAGTTCCTCGACCCGACGCTCGGGCCGGTCCTGCGCGACCTGATGGGGGCGCTGCACGACCTGCTCAAGCCGGTGCCGTTCAACCACCTGCACGCGCACGCGACGGTCAAGATCCTCGGCAAGCTCGGCGGCCGCAACCGCCGGTTTCAAACGGTGCCGCACCTGCTTGAGTACGACCCACCTGCGCCTGAGGCCGTCGTCCCGCTCAACCTCGACAACCACCAGCGCAAACTCGCGATCGCACCACTGACCGAGCTCGCGCTCAAGTCGATCCGCTCGCCGAGCGAGTACTACCGCGCGCAGGCGTTCGACTTCCTCGAGAAGTCGGTGCTCGTGTTCGTCGACCAGGTGCGCATCCTATTCGTCCGTTAAATCGCCCATCAGTTAATCAGGGTGGCTGATCAACGAGCTCTCTTCTGACAGGGTGGCGCTCTCGGTGCGGAACAAGAGACCGTCTTTCAGCTTTCGGTCCAGGGCCTCTTCCACGCCGCTCACCACCCTGAGCTCAAGGACAAGGCACTCGCGTTCATTCGCAAGCTCTCATGCTATATCTTTAAGCCTGAGCCGCGCAAGGAGAGCGTGCCGGCCGAGGCCTCGCGCAGCTCGCGCGAGCGCATGGCCACGGTTGTCTCGCCGCTCTGCAACGCCTACGTCGAGGCTGTTGCCCTCGCGCTCGCCAACCTGCCCGCGGCTGAGGTCGACGGCGGCAAGCTCATCGTCTCGCGCATTGTCGACGACATGCTTTCTCAGGTCGACACATCGCTGCCGGTCGAGGAGCGTGCAGACCCGGCAAACATGCTCGACGCGCTCGGCATCCGTCTGTCGTCGCTGTGCTTCGAGGAGCCGTGGAACCGCAAGCTCGCGGGTTGCACCGGCCTGTCTGTCCTGACGTCTAAGCCCGACGTCGAGCGCCAGTGGATTATCGACCGGCAGCTCGACTTCCTCCGGCCGCTCCTCTTTATCCTCAAGGACATGCCCAACGACCCGCCTAAGACCGTCGGCTTTGTTGTCACGACGATCAAGCACATCATCCGGACCTGCAACACGGCCGCGCCTGGCGCGCCTCCGCCTACGACGCCCAACCAGCGGCTCAAGTTCATTCAGGTGCTCATTAAGGAGCTCGCCAGCACCAACACCGTCGTCCGCGAGACCGTCCAGGCCTGCATCGAGCTCCTGTCCGAGCTCACGAGCACGCCCGTGCACGACCTGCTCTCGCCAGTCAAGGCGCAGCTGCTCACGCCCATCTTCGACAAGCCCCTTCGCGCGCTGCCGTTCGCCATGCAAATCGGCAACATCGAGGCGATCACCTACTGCCTCAACCTGCGCCCGTCGATCCCCGAGGTCAACGAAGAGCTCATCCGGCTCCTGCACGAGGTCATCGCCCTCGCCGACGCCGACGACCAGGCGCTCATCGGCCGCCAGGCCCAGCACCGTCATGAAGTCAGCCTTAAAAGCCTGCGCATCTCGTGCCTCAAGCTGCTGTCCGCCGCCATGGCGTGTACCGACTTCTTCGCGAAGCAGACGCCTGCGCGATCCCGGTGCGCCGCTGCTCCGCCGCCTCTCACGCTCATGCCCCATGATTGACCCTGTCGCCCTTTTTGCAGAGTCATCGCCGTTTACTTCAAGCACGTATACTCGCCCACGAAGGAGATCATGAGTGTAGCTCACGAGGGCCTCAAGCTCGTCCTGTCGCATCAGAACAAGCTGCCTAAGGAGATCCTGCAGTCAGGCCTCCGACCCATCCTTGTCAACCTCGCCGATGCCAAACGGCTGTCGGTGTCCGGCCTCGAAGGCCTCGCGCGCTTCCTCGAGCTCCTGACCAACTACTTCAAGGTCGAGATCGGCCACAAGCTCCTCGATCACTTCAAGACGCTGTCGGAGGAGCCTGGCATGCTCCAGAACGCCGCCTTCAGCCCGCTCGACGACAACCAGGACATCGCGCGCATGGTCCGCCTCATCAACGTCTTCCGGCTCCTGCCTCCGACGGCCAACATGTTCCTCAAGACTCTGACGACGCTCGTCGTCGAGGCCGAGACCAACCTGCACCAGTCGGCGCCAGGGCCCTTCACCGAGAACCTTGCCCGCTACCTCAACCGCTACAAGGGCGATGCGGTGCCGTACCTGTTTGAGAACCTGCGCAACCCCGATATGGTCCGCACCTTCCGCAACGTGCTTGCCTCGGGCTTCGCACCCGACTTCGCGGACGAGCTGTCGCTGGAGGCTGGCAAGCTCGGCGAGGTCTGCTTCCTGGACGAGTCGGCGCCCGATCTCGTCACACCTGGCCTGCTGATTGTGCGCGAGCTCATCACGCACGACACAAACTGGCTCGTCGCCCACCCGACCGTCCTCGACTCGCTCGTCTCGCTCTGGCGCGCGTCGCCGGCTCGCCTTTTGCCCAAAGGTGATGGCGGCGCTCCGTCCCCAAGCCAGCGCGAGCCGCTGCTCATCGTTGAGATCTTCCTCAGCTACCTCAAGCACGAGCCGCACATCCCCCTCATCTTCGATGTCGTCAAGATCTACACGATGGGCACCAACTCGGACCTGTTGGGGGTGACGCAATTCCTCTACGACCACGTCGCGAGCCACTCGTCGACGACGCTCAAGAAGGATGTCCTCAACCACTTCCTCGGCGTGTTCGGCGACTCGAACGTCTCTTGGCCGTTCAAGATGCATTGCCTGCGGCTGCTCGTCAACCCGATCCTCGTCGTTTACTTCGCCTCGAGTAGCAGCCACCCGAACGAGCTCATCGACTCGCAGTTCGCCGCGAGCGCGCACACACTCATCTGGCAGAAGATCCTGGCGGACGACAAGGCGCCGTCCAGCGACGAGCCAGCCAACCTCATCTCGGCCGGCGGTGACGCGCTCAAAATCGAGCTGCTGCAGATGTCAACCCTGCTCGTCCGCCACTGCTCCGACGTGCTGTCCGAGGTCCGCAAGGACATCATCAAAACTGGCTGGCTCTACATCCGCGACCCGGACCCGACGGTCAAGCATACGGCGTATCTCCTCATCGCCCGCTTCATCGAGCACAACGGCTCGCCGGTCAACATCATCATGCAGGTCTGGTCGGGCTTGCTCAAGCTCTCGCCCTCAGACGGCCGCGCACTTGTCCGCCAGGCCATCGATATCATAGCTCCAGTAAGTCCTGCTTCTTTCATGAATCAGGCCCCTCGCTAAAACCTGCTTTCTGTTGCTTCAGGTCCTCCCGCAGCTTGTGCGAAAGACCGGTAGCGGTCCTCCGCCCTGGGCCGTCGTCGCCCGCAAGACGCTCATCGAGGAGGGACACAGCACGCCGCAGCTGCTCATCATATTCGAGCTCATCGTCGGTCATCCCGATCTCTTCTACGAGAGCCGCGACCTGTTCGTCCCTCAGATGGTCAACGCTCTGCCCCGCCTTGGCTCGGCGCCTCAAGCTACGGTCGATATGAAAAAGGTGTGCCTTCCTGCCCCTCTTACCTCCAGAACGGCAGTAGGCTGACCCCGAGTTCCGCATCCTTCTACAGTTGAGCATCGACATCGTCGAGCTCGTTCTCAAGTGGGACCGCCGACGCACCGGCTCGGGTCATGCGCGAGATGAGAACGAAGCTGGCAAGCGCTCAGCCGACGGCGACCTGCCATCGCCCAAGCGTGCTCGTGTTGACCGCGCCGGTACCGCCGTCTCGACCTCGAGCGCTGGAGGTTGGGCGCCGCCGCCCGCTTTGCGCGAGAGCATCGTCAGCTACCTCGTCCGCTTCATCGCCATGTCGAGCGAGCCCATCGCGTCCGGTGGCCTCTGTTCGCGTGCTTTCGATCTTCTCAAGGACCTGCTTGGGCCCACGCCATGGAGCCCGGCCTCGGTCAAGCTCATCTTCTTCCAGAGGAGCCTCATTTCGGTGTGTCTCGCCCGCCTAGACGCTCCCAAGACGAGACTGATAAATTTGCGTTCACCTCGCAGGCTGAGTTCACCGAGCAGAACCTTGCGATCATCAATAACTCTGCGCAGGTTCTCGTCCTCGTCACCGCCAACAAGCCCGACCTCTTCTTTACGTCGCAAATCACGCTCCTGCAGAAGCTCGTCGAGAAGAGCGTGACGAGCGACGAGACGACCTTGCACGAGAGCTTGCGGCCCATCATGCAGAGGATGTTCGAGGTCCTGCCGCCGCCTTCGGACGACGCCGACAAGCCCGAGGTCGCCGAGTTGCAGGCGTTCCAGGAGTGGGCGGAGAACATCATCAGTGAGGGCCTGAAGGGCACCGGGCCGCTCCGGGGTCCGTTGTTCGTGCTCCAATGCTGGACGAAGACGCGACCGGACAAGATTGAGAGCGTCTTCGCATCGCCGCTCGTCAAGATCCTCAACAAACTCTGCAAGGAGCACATCCAGCTCCTGCCACTCCTCCCGCACCAGTCGTTCCCGCCCGTCGCTGAGGCCGCCATCGACACCATCATCTCGATCCTCGACCTGTGCCGGGTGCGCGTCCAGGACCTCAAGGACCAGCGTCGCTGGCTTCTTAGCGCCCTCGTTCAGCTCATCGAAAAGTCGCCCAGCATCCGCCTCTGCCGCTTCCTGCTCCAGATGATGCGCGACTGGGTTCTCGACCCGCAAGAGACGGTGCCAACGCACAAGGAGAAGGCGGGCTTGCTACTCAAGATGCAGGCCTTCGAGAAGCGTGACGACCAGAAGCTCCTCAGCGACTTCCTTCAGCTCATCTACGACATCTACCAGGAGCCTACCCTTCGTCGCACGGATCTCACCTTCCGCCTCGAGCCAGCTTTCCTTCTCGGCACGCGCACACCGGACCCGGAACTGCGCAGCAAGTTCATTGACCTGTTCGACAGCAACCTGCCGTCGTCGCTCTCGGGCCGACTGCAATATGTGCTTGCGTCGCAGAGCTGGGAGTCGCTCTCGCACAGTTACTGGATCCACCAAGCGCTCGACCTCATTCTCGGCTGCGCGCGGGCAAACGAGCCGCTCTTCCCGCACTTCCCTGTGTCGGATGGCGACGACCCGGACTCGCTGCCGCACCTGATCAGGGCGGCCAAGGGCGGCGACATCCTGCTCCCGAGTCGCCGACTCCTGCACACGAACGCCGAGATCTCGCATCGCGTCTGGATTTCGGTCTTCAAGACCGTCTGGACGACACTTTCACGCCAACAGCAGTCGGACGCAACGAGGCACCTGGTTGCCCTGCTCGCCAAGGAACACCACCTCAACCAGGTCGATATGCGGCCGAACGTCGTTCAAACGGTCCTCGACGGGGTCCTCGCGTGCAACCCGCCGATCGTCCTCCCGCCGTTCGTCGTCAAGTATCTCGGCAAGACGTTCGATGTGTGGCACACCGCGCTCGAACTCATGAACAACTCGCTGTCGCTCGAGCCCGTGCGGTCCGACGAGGGCCTGCGCGAGGACACGCGCGATGGCCTCGCCGAGCTCTACGCCGACCTGTGTGAAGACGACCTCTTCTACGGCCTCTGGCGCCGTCGCTCGATCTACCACGAGACAAACGCGGCCCTCTCGCACGAGCAGAACGGCATGTGGAGCCTCTCGCAGGTCATGTATGAGGCCGCCCAGATCAAGGCGCGCACCGGCGTCCTGCCCTTCACCGAGCAGGAGTACTGCCTGTGGGAGGACCACTGGATTACCTCGGCGCAGAAGCTCCAGCAATGGGACATTCTCACCGACCTCGCTCGGGCCGAAAACAACCACGACCTCCTCCTCGAGTGCGCTTGGCGGCTGTCGGACTGGGGCTCGGTCGACCGCGAGACCATCGAGTCGACGCTCGCCGCCGTCTCGGATGTCGCCACCCCTCGGCGCAAGGTCTTCGAGGCCTACACGTGCCTCATCAAGGCGCAGGGCAGCCTCGAGCGCTCGTCTGAGTTCTCGCGCACGCTCGACGACGCCTTCCAGCTCTCGATTCGCAAGTGGGTTTCGCTGCCCAAGGCGGTCACCATGGCGCACGTCCCGCTCCTCCAGCTGTTCCAGCAATTCGTCGAGCTGCAGGAGGCGCAGTCGGTCTTCGAGAGTTTGGCCCAGACCAACGCCGCCAACCTCGAGAATCGCGTGACGGTCGACCTCAAGGGCATCTTCACGACATGGCGTGAACGCCTGCCCAACTTCTGGGACGACATCTCCGTCTGGTCCGACCTGCTCGCCTGGCGTCAGCACGTCTTCTCGGCCGTCACCAAGGTCTACGTGCCGCTCATTCCCCAGGGCGAGACGGCGACGCACGGCTACCGCGGCTACCACGAGACGGCCTGGATGATCAACCGCTTCGGCCACGTCGCACGCAAGCACAACCTTCACGAGGTCTGCAGCAACGCGCTCAACAAGATTTACGCCCTCCCTAACATCGAGATCTCGGAGGCGTTCCTCAAGCTGCGCGAGCAGGCCATGTGTCACTACCTCAAGCCGGACCGCCTCGCCGAGGGCCTCGAGAGCATCAGCACGACCAACCTCATGTACTTTGCCCCGGCGCAGAAGGCCGAGTTCCTCACGCTCAAGGGCATGTTCATCGCCAAGCTCGGCCACAGCGACGACGCCAACCACGCGTTCGCGCAGGCCGTGCAGATGGACCTCAACCTGCCCAAGGCGTGGGCCGAGTGGGGTCGCTACAACGATCAAATCTTCAAAGAGCGGCCGACCGAAACTTCGTACGCGGCCAACGCCGTGTCGTGCTACCTGCAGGCGGCCGGCCTGTACAAGAGCCGCAAGACGCGCAAGCTCGTCGTCCGCGTCCTCTGGCTGCTCTCGCTCGACGACACGACCAACATCATCTCGCGCGCGTTTGAGCAGTACAAGGGCGAGATGCCGACGTGGTACTGGATCTCACTCGTGCCGCAGCTGCTGCTTTCGCTGTCACACCGCGAAGCCCGGCATGCGCGCACGATCCTCATGAAAATCGCCAAGTCCTACCCTCAGGTGCGTCCTCTCTCTTCTCTTGCTTTAACCGACTGAACTTGACCATCATACTTCAATTTTCCGTTGCAGGCGCTCTTTTACCAGTTGCGCACGTCCAAGGAGGAGTTCGGTGTCATCAAGCGCCAGCACATGCACCAAATGCAGAAGCTCCAGTCCAAGCAGGCCCAGGAGCGCGCTGCTGCTGCGGCTGCGGCCGCCGGCAACATGCCTGCGGACGACCCCATGACTGGCAACGGTGCCGGTGATTCGGTCAGCGTTCCAGCCTCCGCCGACGGCACACCCGCTGCGGACAAGGCGGCACCTGCCTTGACCGAGGGCACGGCTGCACCCATCGTCGCTGCTCCCGCTGTCAACCCTGCCACGCTGGCCACTGACGAAACGGGTTCGACGACGCCCGGTGTTCCTCCGGGCCCTGCCGCTGCTCCTCCGCCAGCTCCTGTGCCACAGCCGCGCCAGCCCTGGGAGCTTGTCGAGGAGATCCTCAACATCCTCAAGACGGCCTTCCCGCTCCTCGCCCTCTCAATGGAGAAGATGGTTGACCAGATCAACAGCCGCGGCAAGCCGCCGCAGGAAGAGGACATATACCGCTTCTTGTCTGCGCTCCTGCTCGATGGCACGCAGGTATGTCGTGCTTCAACACCGCTGCTCGCGTTTCACTCTGACCGAGCTTTTTGTCCTTGCAGCAATACATCACGCGCAGCGACAAGCCCGAGAAGGACGACCGCATCACCCAGTCGACGAAGGAGAGTCTGCTTCACTTCACGGGCGGCAACCACATCTCGTCGACGCTGCGCAAGACGGTCGAGGAAGATCTGCTGTCTGAGACGTCGCTCAAGAACTACCTGACCAAGCTCCAGCGCTGGCGCGACAAGTACGAGGCGAAGCTCGACCACCGACCGAAGAAGCAGGCGCTCGATCAGGGTGGCTGCTACCTCACCGAGTTCCATCACGGCAAGTTTGACGAGATCGAGGTGCCTGGCCAATACTTACAGGTGCGTCTCGTGTGCCTTCACTGTGAGGAGGCCTCCCTGACAGCATCCATGACTCCCGCAGCACGTCGACAACAACAACGATTTTGCCAAGATCGCCCGCTTCTCGCCGAACGTCGAGCTCGGACGCGGCCATGGTTTCTGCTTCCGCCGCATCACCATGGTTGGCCACAACGGCAGCCAGCACGCCTTCATCGTCCAGCTGCCGGCGCTGCGGCACACGCGGCGCGAGGACCGCATCAGCCAGGTCTTCCGGACGCTGTCGACGGTGCTCCAGAGCCGCAAGGAGTCGCGCAAGCGCAACCTGTCGTTCCACCTGCCGGCCGCCATCCCGCTCGCGCCCCAACTTCGTCTGCTCGAGCTCGACAGCTCGTACACGTCGCTCCAAGACATCTTCGACGCGCACTGCCAGGACCGACACCTGTCCAAGGAGGATCCCGTGCTCGCCTTCACCCACCGTTTCAGGAGTCTCTTTGACCCCAAGACGCATGATGTCGGCTCGTCCGAGTACATCAACCTCAGGGTCGAGCTCATGGAGGAGATCGAGACAAAATACGTCCCGAAGACGATTCTCAGCGACGTGAGTTTCAGCCTTCCTCCCCCGCTGCAATTGTTGCTCGCCGACTGACCTTCCGCTCCTTTCGCAGTACATGGTCCGCCTGATGAAGACGCCGACCGACCTGTTCCTGATGCGCAAGCAGTTCACGCTGCAGATGGCGTCGGCGACGTTCATCACTTACGTCGCCTGCCTCCAGCAGAGGACGCTGCCGCGCTTCCAGTTCTCGCGCACGACGGGCATGATTTACATGAGCGAGCTCTTGCCTTGTGCGTCTCCTTTTGTCCTTCCTGACCCCTCACTTGACTGACCGAGCTCTCCGCCGAAACGCAGCCTTCTCGCACGCCAAGGACGGCAGCCAGCGCGTCTCCCTGCTGCAGAACGACGACCCGGTCGACTTCCGGCTCACGCCCAACCTGCAGCACTTCATGACGCCGACCGGCATCGAGGGCATCCTCACCGCGTCCCTCGTCGCCATCGCGCGCGGGCTGTGCCCGCCAGAGGTGTGTTTACCCTTTGCCGCCTGTCGCTGCTTGCTGTGTCCTGACCACGCTTCGTACGTGCTCGCTTCAGTTTGAGCTCGAGGAGCAGCTCTCGCTGTTCATCAAGGACGAGGTCTACCACATGTCGAACGTCCTGAACCGCCGGCCGCTCGACGATTTGAGCTTCCGGCAACTCATCGCCGAGAACGTTGAGATCTTTGTCAACCGCGTCAAGGTCATGTCGTGCCAGTACGAGCGCGAGAAGGTGCGTTATTGTCCTTCTCATCGCCGCCGACACGCTCGCTGACGAGAGGTCTTCACGCTGTCAGCACAAGGGAGACGTGCCCGTCGCCCAGTCGGTCATCAGCCTCATCAACCGCGCGACGAACCGCCACAACCTCGCCAAGCTGCCCGAGTCCTGGGTGCCATGGTTCTAAAGGGTCGCTCGTCCGTTCGGCCTCTGCTCCTTTTGTGTCTGCCTCTGCCGTCTCTTCCTTCTCCGTGCCCATTGTAGCCCCTTCTCTGTTTCTTCTGCACACCCACCCTGCCCCATACCTTGTACGCTCCCAAGTTTACGACCAACCAAAACAGTCCAATGTAATGACCCGTCCGCTTCAGTCTCCGTTGCTCTCCGTGTTGGGAAGGACCTTGAGTTCCGCCGGAGTCTTGAGTGAAGAAGCAGAGAGACAGAGGGGGAGGGAGTTTGATCAGGGTCGGTTTGATGCTTAACACGGCTTAAGCAGCGTCTGATCTTTGAATCGTCTGGTCTTTGGAAAATCGAAGTGGCTGCTGCGCGCCCTCTGCGCCCGACCGCCGGCGCCGCCTGCGCGGCGCGCGCGCCCCCTGCCGGCGGGCGCTGCCCCGCCCCGCCCTGCGCCCTGGTCAGCCCGAATCGCCTAGCGTCGCCCGTCCGTCCAGCTCCAGCACCTCAAGACGCAAAGTAAGGCCTATCCGGCTCCGTTTGCAGCATCCAGCCCACGTCGACCTCTCCCTCTACCTCCCTCGCCACGTCCGACCTCGATGTGAGGCGGCACCATCGTCGTTCGGAGCGTCAAAACTTGCGGCTCGCGCAGGCAGGCATGGGTCATGCAGGCTTGACCCGTGCAGGCAGGACTGCGGAGGGGAGCAGCAGAAGCAGCAGAGGGGAGGCCATGTCAGAAGGGTGGCATGGGAGGAGGCGGAAGGAGGCATGACAAGGGCACGGGATGCTGCAGCTTGTGAGCACGCTCTTCGCTTGGGACCGCCAAACTGACCTCGGCCTCCCATCCTACTCCTCCCTCGACCTCGCCAACCCTCCAGAATGGCCGGAACCGTCGCCCCTAACGTGTCTCGTCACTCCCGCTCGGCCTCCTTCGCCAAGAGGCAGCTCTACAAGGGTGCGTTGCATCCGTCGGGGCTAGTTGGGCTGAAACGGAGCAGTGGGGTCTGAAAGTAGGATAGAGGGCTGACTGCTGGTCCCTGCTTCTTGCGCCTCTCTCCCTGTCCGCCCTCGACTGTCGCTCTTCGTGGCCTCCGACGTCGTGCCGCTGCTTTGGCTGCGTCTTGCGTTTCCCTGCGGTCAACCTGCTTCCTCCCCCCCGTCAACCTGCTTCCTCGCCTCCCTACCTGCCGCCTGGTCCCCTTTCCTTTTCGCGCCTTCCGACGCTTTCTACCGCTCGCCTCACCAGGCAAGAAGACCGCTTCTGCCCCGGCTGCCGAGGAGAAGCCTGCCTTCACTGAGAAGAAGGTCGGTGGTGCCAAGAACGGTGGTGTCCGCAAGGTCCCCACCAACAAGGCCTCCAAGTACTACCCCTCGGAGGACGTGAAGCTCCCCAAGAAGAGCCGCAAGACCGCCAAGGTGCGTCATGGCTTCGCGAGATTGCAGGACGGAGGGCACCGTTGTTGACATTCTGCTGTCGCTTCGCCTTGCTCTCGCGCTCGTGCCCGCTTTGCTTCGTTCGCGCCCTCGCACAGACTGCGGCCCTTCGCTCGTCGATCACCCCGGGAACCGTCCTCATCCTCCTTGCTGGCCGTTACCGCGGAAAGCGTGTTGTCTTCCTCGGACAGCTCGCTTCGGGTCTCCTCCTCGTCACCGGCCCCCGTCTCATCAACGGTGTCCCCCTCCGCCGTGTCGCCCAGGCCTACGTCATTGCCACCTCCACCAAGGTTGACATCTCGTCCGTCAAGGTCCCCGAGACCATCAACGACGCCTACTTCGTCAAGGCTAAGGCTGCCAAGTCCGCCGACAAGGAGGGCGAGTTCTTCCAGGAGAAGAAGGGTGGTGAGGGCCTCAGCGCTGAGCGAAAGGAGGAGCAGAAGGTGCGTCTTTTTTTTCGCATCGAGAGTTGGCCAATACGTTAAGCAGGGTGTTGGTCGCTGACTTCTCACTGCGTTCCTGCAGGCTCTCGACCTCTCGATCATCGCCGCCGTCAAGAAGACCGAGAACCTTGCCAAGTACCTGAAGGCTTCGTTCGGCCTGTCGAAGGGCGACCGCCCTCACGAGATGGTCTTCTAAAGATCTCGGTGACCGGCTAGCGTTGGGTGGGAGTCGGGCAGGGGGGACGTATGCGCAGGAAGGAACGCCTCCGCGCTGCTACTCTCTTTCGCTCTTGCCTGCATCATGACATTGGACTCAAACCACCTGTGCGTAGTGCGAGCTTGCAAGCGATGGGGCTTGCGCGGACAGAAGAGGGCGTTCCTTGGTCGCAAGTGTTGTCGACGTGCTGCTACAGCGCCGCGGTTGGACGAGATGCAGCGGCTTGCGCCTGCCCAGGACGATCACCCGCCTTCCCTTCTTCGCAGTCCGAGATCGTTCTCATCGGACTCTGCTGGCAGCTCGCACACCGGTCATGCTTCGCGGACTCCTGCTGCTTCCCATCGCGCTCAGCGCAGTGGCGAGCTTGGCCGCTGCTGCCAGCAGGAACGTCGAGGTCGCGCTCAACACTGCTTGGCGGGATCACCACCTGCTGCTCGAGATTCTGTCCGACCTGGTCCTGCTCCACCTGACTCCCGAAGCACCGGCTGATGAGCTGCTCTTTCTGCTCCCTATGCCGCAGTGAGCAGACGTCGCTGCACACGCTCCAGTCGCCTCTGCCGCTCCTCCATGCTTTGGCGCAGCACGACAGCTTCCCTCCAGCGCTCGACTCACCGCAAGCGCTGCTCGACCTCGTGCACTCGCTTTTGCCCGACTTCATCCCGGAAGACGCCGTGCCGTTCTGGGACCTCGGCCTTGCAGCACGCGAGACAGCCCCGCGGGTCGAAGCATTCCTCAAGCTGCACGACCGCGTCGTGAGCGACGACGTGCGCGGTTGCGAGGCCTGGGCTGAGTGGGCTGGCCAGCGAGCATGCGGAGCGGAGGGACTCGCGGCTCTGCTGAGCGAGGATACTGGCATCGCGACTGCTGGGTGGGTCTCTGCTTTGCCCGTGAGATCGCGCAGCGCACCACATCGGGACTGACTTTGCCTCGCCTCCTCCTTCGTGTAGGTCCGACGAGCACCCGCCGACTTACCCTTTCGATCACTCCATCTCCAGTCTAGGAGGTCTTCCTCCAATCGTACTCTACGTTGACCCGTCCGCCGGATCGTCACTCGGCCCGTTGCTGTCGCAGCTGGAGTTGCATAACGACCTCCCGGTCCTGCTGCGCTACCGCTCGCCCGTGCAGCCGCGCACGAGCAAGGACCATGGCACGCCTCTGTCTGGCTGGGGTGTCGAGGTGTCGCTCAAGAAGATGGAGTACTCGAGCGTCGACGACCGGGCGAAGCGGCATGTCGACGGCGAGGGAGCGGAAGAGGCGTTCGCTGTCGGCGCGGGCCAGTCGCTCTTCTTCGAGAATCAGCTCGGCCCAGTGTCCTGGGAGCAAAACAAGATACCCTTGACTGCAGAACAGCTCGATCGTGAGTGCTTTATCTTCTGCCTCGCCCCTTCCTCAGCATCTGACAGAGCATACTTGCGCGCGCAGTCGTTCCGCTGCAGACCTTTCCCCTCATCCTCAACCACTCCGACCCCGTCCTCTCCCTTGAGCACCTGTCGCAGAACTTTCCACTCTACTCGAGTGCCTTCGCCAACATGAACTTCACGGCCGACACCAAGTCCGGCTTGACAGAGGAGAACGAGAACCGCTACCGCGAGCTTTGGCGCAACCGCCAGATCTGGGCGAGTCTGCGCGGCGGGCGGGGGATGACCTGGCAGGGCATGCGCGGCGACGGAAAAGAGGGTAGGATGTGGATCGGCGCGAAGGAGGTTCCCGAAGCTGAGACGGGCCTATTCCAGTCAGTCCCAATGCCCTTTACGTCTTCACGCAACCGCCTGCTTACCATCCGCTGCATGCTCTGCAGTCTTCTGCCGCTTCTCCGCTCCGCCTTGAACGAGACATCTCTCCTCGTCGCTAAAGGCGCTACGCCGGCTCAGGCGCGCAAGGCCATCAGCCAGCCGCTGCTCAACAGCCGTCAGGTGCACTACGACGTTTTCATGACTGACGCCAGGTGCGTTGCGCCGGACCATGACTTGCAATCCAGGCTAAGCTGCGTTCGTTCGTGCGTAACAGCTCGTTCCACGTCGGCGACCCGGATAAGGCTCTCGTCCAGGTGGACGTCATCGTCAACCCACTAACGGAGACGGCTCAAAGATGGTCGACCATGCTTCGGGTGAGCTACGCGTCGCTTCCGAAGTACGACGCCCGCTCACCGTTAACTGTGCCGCAGGTTCTGTCGTCGCTCGACCAAGTCTACATCCGGGTCCTCTTGTTGCCATCGCTTCAGGCGACTGAGGTGCGCTCACGTCTAGATGAGCTCGCACTTGCGCCGCTGATCCTCCCTTGTTGTAGCTTCCCCTCAAACGCTTTTACCGCTACAGCATGCAGTCAAAGCTTGATCCTTCGGAACCGTATGTCGCAGGGTGATATCTCCCGACCGGTTTGTGTCCCTGACTCCGTCAACCGCGACAGGCCCACGCTCAAGTTCTTGAACCTGCCCGGCGAGCCTATCTTCACCCTTGGTGTAGATGTGCCCTCATCCTGGCTCGTTCGACCGCGTCGGTCGATCCACGACCTCGACAACCTCCGCCTCTCAGACCTCAGCTCGGACGTCAAGCCCGTGTTTGAGCTCGAGAACTTGCTCGTCGAGGGGCATGCGCGCGAGGGCAATACGCGCTCGCCTCCCCGCGGCCTGCAGGTGCAGCTCAAGAACCATATCGGCGAGGTCATTTCAGACACTTCGGTGATGGCCAACCTTGGCTACTTTCAGCTGTGCGTCTTGACACGCATCGCCTTTCGCTACCAAACTGACCTCCTCTCGACTTTTTTCAGACGAAGCACGCCCGGCATCTACGAGTTTGGCATCCGCGAAGGGCGCGGCCAGGAGGTTTACGAGCTGGAGAGTTTGGGCCTGACCGGCTGGGATAGCCCTTCGCTCAACGTTACCGCGGCAGAGCTCGCACTGTACAGCTTCCAGGGCTTGACTACGTATCCGCGCTTTGCACGACGAGAGGGCATGGAGGAGGCGAATGTCCTGGACACCTCGGTCGCCTTCACGACGGAAATTGCTAATTGGGCGCGAAACATGTGCGTCCGCCCTCATGCATCAGGAGAGCAGGCTGCTGACCTCCAGGTTGCGTCCTTCTCAGCTGGTCCTCTTTCTTTTCGAGCGGCTCCCAGGTCACCCCCGCCAAGAAGCATGCCGATATCAACATTTTCACGGTCGCGTCTGGTCTGCTGTACGAGGTTCGTCCTTCTTCGGCCTCAACCCCGTAAGCGTACGCGCTCACAGGATCGCCCTCGCACGCAGCGCTTCGCGTCGATCATGACTCTGTCCGTGATGAAGCACACCAACTCGACGGTTAAGTTCTGGTTCATCGAGGATTTCCTCTCCCCGTCGTTCCTCGTGCGTGTTGTACTTTCGGCTGGTGGAAGATGGGTTGCTGACCTGTCCGTCGCTCTTGCAGGAGTTCATTCCTCACCTTGCCAAGGAGTACGGATTTGAGTACGAACTCGTCACTTACAAGTGGCCGTCTTGGCTCAACGGCCAGAAGGAGAAGCAACGTCTGATCTGGGGTGCGTTTGCACCAGTCATGTGCCGAACTCGACGGCACGCTGACTCTGAGCCTGTTCACAGCCTACAAGATTCTCTTCCTCGACGTCCTTTTCCCGCAGGACCTCGACAAGGTCATCTTTGTCGACGCCGACCAGATCGTGCGGACCGACCTCAAGGAGCTCGTCGACGAGGACCTGCAAGGCGCGCCGTACGGGTACGCGCCGATGGGCGACGACAAAGAGGAAATGGAGGGCTTCCGCTTTTGGAAGACAGGTCCGTCCGTCCGTCTCTGATCACGCCCCTGTACGGTCGCTGACCGCTGGGATCATCCTCAGGGTACTGGCTCGAGGCGCTGCGCGGCAAGCCGTACCACATTTCGGCGCTGTACGTCGTCGACCTCAAGCGTCTGCGCCAAACAGCGACGGGCGACATGCTGCGCGGGCAGTACCAAGGCCTCTCGCAGGACCCGAACTCGCTCGGTGCGTTCACCTTGCTCAAAAATCTGCGCGTCAGGCTCACGAGCTCATACTTCCCGACTTGCCGCTCGCAGCCAACCTCGACCAGGACCTGCCCAACTCAATGCAGGACTTCATCCCTATCCACACGCTTGACAAGTCATGGCTCTGGTGTGCGACCTGGTGCAGCCAGGAGAGTCTTAGCCAGGCCAAGACGTGCGACCTCCCTCATTCGTGATCGTGGAGTGACCGACTGACGAGCTGCACCATTGAACGCCAGCATCGACCTTTGCCAGGACCCGCTCACTGTACGCCTTTCCTGCTCCGGCCGCTTTCTCAACCCTGCTGACCCACTTTCTCCCCATCGCACGCATCGCAGAAAGAACCCAAGCTCGCGCGTGCGCGCAAAATCCCCGAGTGGGAGGTGTACGACGCCGAGGTCGCGGCGCTGGCTGAGCGACTGGCGCGCGAGAAGACGATCGAGGTTGGCCTCGTCAGCAGTGACGACCTCGCCAAGGTCGCCGCGATGGACGGCGTGAAGGCGGAAGGGGAGGTCGAAGAGGGCGCAGAGGCGTCGGATGAGGCCGAGGGCGGTGCGCAGCAGGTGCAGGAGATGGAGGAGAAAGACGAATCTGCCCCAAGCCTGCCGCCTACACGAGACGAGCTGTAGCCATGATTCCTTGCGCATGTAATAGTCACTCTCAGCGATGCTGCATACTTACCTAGGAGACACGGTCCGCTGGTGGCGATCTGGCCCGTCGTCGGAGTCGTGCGGCGTCATCGCCGCACCAACCAGCAGAGGCGAGATTCACTCCGGCTCCTCCATCTCCTGCCCTTTGACCATTGATTCACCTCCTTCAGCACATCATGCCGCAGCCTACCGGACTCAACACCAGCAGCCCGACGCCGCTCCAGCAGCATGTCTCCTTTTGGGATGTGAGGAAGGAGGGCGTCATGTAAGTTGCCCCTCGGCTCGCTAGACGACGTTGCTCACCTTGCCGCTTCGCCTCCTCTCGGCAGCTACCCCATGGACACGTACCGCGGCTTCCGCAAGCTCGGATTCAACACCTTCATTTCCATCAACTCTGCCTGGGCCTTCCACCTGCTCCATGTTTCGTGCGTCCCTCTCTTCAGCCCCCATTCATTCTAGTAGCGCATTCTCGCCACCCCCCCCCCCCCCTGCACCCTCTTGATTCCTCCTGGGCCTAGATGGCTGACTCTGTCCGTTTAAAGCTATCCGACCCAGGACAGCTGGTTGCCTCTCAGCCTGCTGCGCTTCCCGGTCTACGTCAAGAACATCTCGGGCGCGAAACACGGCAGGTAAGTCGCATGCAGTGGCTCGAGCGCGCGTGTGAGTTCTGAACCGTCCGCAATCTGCTTCGATGCCCTTGTACAGCGATACTGCATCGTATGACATGGACGGCAATTTCGACGAGGGCAAGTACCAGCGCGTTCGTCTAATCTGCCGTTCATGTTAACCTCGGCCACCGTGCTGACCGCCTTGCCTTACAGATCTTTGACAAATTCGACAAGTGCGTCCTCAATTCCGGCTTCCGATGTCGGACGACTGGTTGACTTTGCGTGCTCTCCGTCGTGCAGGCAAAAGAAGGGTGGTCTCTACTTTTCAGAGATCGTCGACATGTGGCGCGCGAACCGCTGTGTCGGCGACGTCCTCGGCTGGGTTGGTACTCTGGCTTCATCGCAGACAGTGACTCGTCTGACGTTTGTGTCCCTTCGACCCGCAGATCTTCCAGGTGTTCCTGTGGTCCTACCTGTGGTGAGCACTCCAATGAAAGTGCAGGGAGAGCCCGCGTCTGACCACTTCCTCCCTCGATCGCAGGATGCTCGCTGCCGACCCCAAGACCGGCATCCTCTCGCAGGAGTCGGTCCGTGCCCAGTACGATGGCTCGCTCTACTACCAGCTTGCCGAGCGCCAGAAGAGCGGCAACCGCCTGCCGTTCAAGCGCGGCGGCGAGCTTTGGTAGACGGCGCATCCACACCTGCGCGCTCCCTGTATCCTCCAGCCACGACTACGATCTTATATGTTGTATCCCTCCGCTCGCGCGCGAACAGGAAGATATTTGCGAAACGACATGGGCATCGCTCAAGCTGGACGCGGCCAGCTGCCCAACTGCGCGTCGTCACGCCCTGGACGGCCGAACATGCCGCCTATCGGCTCGTCGCCTGTCAAACGGACGCGAAGGCAGTCAGCAAGACGAAGAAGGTGATTGCAGGTGGACAAAGGACACACTGCGGTCAATCTCGACGTCCTCGTCGTCCTCGCCCCACATGACCTGGTTCTCGCGCTGCGGCCCGTCATCCTCGTCCTCGCCCCACGGCGCGTCGTCCTCCCTCCACCGGCCACGCGAGATGATGCCGTCGTCGTCGTCACCGGGTGCGTTGCCCATCTTGCGCGGCGGCAGGGCGGCACGGGCGGACGAGAGGTTCGGGTTGCCGGCGCCGGAGGCGGGCGAGACGGCCATGTCCTTCATGAGTCGGTCGAGCTGCTCCTGCGCGTACGCCGTCTTCTTGTCCTCGCGCGCCTTGGCCATCTTCTCCAGCTCCGGACGGTAGTCGCTGCGAGGTGGGCGGCGAGTCAGATCAGCGGATGAAGGGAGCGGCGAGGGCGGCAAGAAGACACGCACGACTCGTACTCCAGGCGAGCCTCCTCGACGGCCTGGAAGAACTCATCCATGCCCTCTCCGGTCATGGCCGACACGCCGACGGCCTGCGCCGGATTACGGAAAGCATTAGCGCAGCGCTCGACCATCGTGGGAGGAGAAGCACACACCCTCAAGTTCTGGTAGAACTCGTCCAGCACCAGCGCCATGCTGTTCATGAGGCCCGTCATATAGCCGCTGCCCTCGCCGTCGCCCTCCTCCTTCTTGGCGCTCATGAGCGCGTCCTGGAACACCTCAAAGTCCCGCATCCAGTCGACGGCAAACTGGTGGTCCTGCACGTCCGTCTTGTTGAACACGAGCATGAACGGCAGCTTGGTCTTGTACAGGATTGAGCACGCGTAGAGCATGTTGGACATGAAGGTTGTTGGCGACGTCGTTCGCGGCGTGTCGATGATGTAGGCGACCACCGTCGGGAGGGACGAAGCGATGGTGTCGGTGATGATGGAGCCCGACGCCGACCAAGTGAAGATCTCAATCTGTCCGGGCGTGTCGACGAGGACGTGCCTTCAAAGCACAAGGACAGGTTCAGCTGAGCTGCGTGACGGACCCGCTGCGGACGAAGTTGCCAGGGGACGCACTCGACCTCCTGCGCGCGCTTCTCGATAAAGCCCAGGACCTGGTCGAACTTCGTCGTGAAAAGGTTGAGAGCCGTCATGATGCCTCCGTTCGGTCCGAGGTTGTACCTGGAGGGACGAGGCAGCACCGTTGGTCAGCGACGAGGGTTCGACCGGCGCACGGGAGGACTGCAGACGCACTGCTTCATGACCTCCTTGTAATCGACCGTGTCGCGGATGTCGATGTTGGCCGAGTAGGGCATGTGGCTCACCGCCGGGTCCAGGTTGACGACGTACGGCGGCGAGTTTTGCTCGTACAGGTGCGCGTTGAGGCGCTGCATCAGAGTCGTCTTGCCCGAGCCCGCCATGCCTGCGCGCGCGACGTCGAACCTCCGTTGCATCAGCGAGACGCCCTAGAACCCAGGTATAGAGTTGAAGAGCTCACCAATGACGAGCACGACGACCGGCGGCTTCTTACCATCGACACCCTGGGCCTCGCCTGCGGACGAGGCCGTCTCAGGTGCAGCAGGTGGAGGAGACGGCGCCGAAGCGTCGGACGAGGGAACAGAGGCCATCTGGAGCTCTACGGGTTCACGAAAGTTGCTGGCGAGAGGTGGTGATGAAGCGTAGCCTGCGGAGAGGAGCTGTCTGGGTGCGCAGGAAGCCGAAGGGAGAGGCAAGCGTGAGGGCGTGGATCGTGTTGTGCAGCTGCTTGCTCCGCGGCGGCCCAAATCTCGCCGAGTCCTCGCGAGCCTGAAGGACTAATAGTATACAGTCCTGCCAACGAGCACTCTTGCAGCAGGATCCCTCGGCTTGCAGACCTGGCCTCCGCTCTCTCTTGCTCGCTTCCAGCTTGAGCTGCTGCTGGACTGCTTGCTTCGCCAGAACAGGTGATGACCATGTCATGGCGCAGCCTCCTCCCGCCAGAACAGCTTGCGCGTGTTGCGCCACGCCGCGTCTGCGACGACTGCAACATCCACGCCCTTGACCTGCGCGACGACCCAGGCGATGCGGCCGACGTGTGCCGGCTCGCCGCGGCCCTTGACCTGCTCGCCCTCCTTCCACTTTTCGGGCTTGTTGACCTTGCCCGCACCGGCCCAGAGCGCGTCGGCCGGGATGGACGCGAGATGCTTGTGCGAGGCGTGTGTCGTCGTGCAGGAGCAGTACGGCGCGTCCGTCTCGAGCATGAGCCACTCGAGCGGCAGCGCACGCGCGACGGCAAGCCCCTCCTCCGTCTTGAGCGAGCACCCGTTGATGCCGACGAACAGGCCCTCAGCGACGAGTTCGCGCATCTCGTCCTCGGTGCCCGTGAACGAGTGCACGACGCCGCCCTGCGCCTCCCACAGCGGCCGGTGCGCGCGCATCACGCGCAGGAACTCGGGGTGCGCCGCACGCGAGTGCAAGAAAAGCGGCAGGCCATGCTGCTTCGACAGCGCGAGCTGCGCCTCGAACGCCTTGACCTGCGAGGCTTCAGGCGCAAAGTGCAGCCGGTCGTTGTCGAGCCCGAGCTCGCCGAGCGCGCGGACGTGCGGCCGGTGCTTGGTGATGAGGGCCGAGAGGGCGTCGAGGTAGCCCTGCGGATCGGCGTCCATCTCGGTCGCCCGAGTCGGGTGCAGGCCCACCGTTGCGCATTGGTCTGCAAGACGGGCAGGGCGGGCATCGAGCGCCCGGCGTCAGTTTAGGGTAAAGTCGGAAGGGAGGCCGGGGTGGTGCGAGGAGAACCGAGACGGGAGTGCACCCACCGAACTCCTGCGCCAGCTTCAGCGCCTCCTCAGACTCGGCTAGCGAGCCGCCGGTAAAGATGCACTCGACGCCGGCTGTGCGCGCTCGGTCCATCACGGCGGGCAGGTCGCCTGCGAGGGTGTGAGCGAAAGGAGAATGGGTGGGTCAGCTGCGCGCCGGGGGTAAACGCCTCTCCTACGTGAAGCGCGGAATGGGAGGAGACCGACGAGGATGCCGCTGCTTGCCATGATACGCGCCGGCGTACTCTGTCGCCGTCGCGTTGAAGGCAATGTCTTTTCGTTGAGAGGCGCGCGAAACGGAAGGAAGGGTACGAGGGCCGCGGGGAGGAAGGACGACGTCGTGCACGCACGCCAAGCGATTGCAGCGCCGGGCGACGAGTCGAAGGACGGGGCGGGGCGAGGCAGTCAGCGCGCCCGTCGCTGAGACAGCCTGCAAAGGCAGTCAGGGGCCTGCTGACCTACGAAGCGCATCCTGCCGGTTGAGGCGGCTGCTGTTGACGGAGCGACGAGCGTCATGGTCGGCGTCAATCCGGGTCATTCGTTGGACGGCCAAGGCGCTCGCTCTATTTGCGGGGCCAACCGAGCAGAAACTGAGAGCGCTGCAGAGGAGGTGGTGGCCTGACCGACCCGGCCTTTCAAGACCGTTTCTCTTGCCTGCTCCCCCTCTTCCTCCCTCTCCCCCTCTGCCACTTGCCTTCGACCAGCTTTCCACACCCCACCCACGCACGCACCATGAGCAACGACCTCGAGGCCCAGGCTCACGCCCCCACCGCCCCGACTGCCCACGTGGACGCTGCCAGCCTGCCCCAGCTGCAGCACAACGGCCCGACGACCAACCTCCGCTCGACCTACACCGCCGGCTCGGACCAGAAGCTCATCTCGCGCGCCATCACCCCCGGCGGCCACCCGCGTGCGTAGAGGGTCTCTCTCGCTGCTGCTGATGAGCAAATGAAGGAGGTCGCGTCGAGCAACTGCCGGCGGCTTCCTCGCCGTGTCGCGGTTGGGCTTGTTGTGGATCGTAACTGCTCGCATTGGCCACTCACACGCCGCGCTTTGCCCCGCAGTCGACACTTCGCAGCCGGCCTTCCCGGTCTACCACCGACGCCTCGCGAACCCCGGTCCTCTCGGTAGGCTGCCAAGGTTTGACTGTAGTTGAAGAATCGTGCGCTCACGCCCCTGTGCCTCGACTCGCAGGACTCCTGGCCTTCGCGAGCACGACCTTCGTCCTCAGCTGGTACAACTGCGGTGTCCGCGGCATTACGGTACGCTCTTTCGATGAAGACGAAGCGCGCAGGTCGCGAGGGAGCCTGTTGCCCCTCCCTGTGCAGGACGGACGACCATGACTGACAGGCCCTTCCGCGCGCAGCACCCCAATGTGATTGTCGGCATGGCGCTCGGCTTCGGCGGTCTCGTCCAGCTTCTCGCCGGCATGTGGGAGGTGTGTGCGCACCCTTAGTGCCTGTCTTTGCGGCTCGGTTGACCTCCCCGTCTCTTCAGTTCGCCTCGGGCAACACGTTCGGTGCTACCGCCTTCTCGTCCTACGGTGGGTTCTGGCTCAGCTTCGCACTCATCTACTGGCCATCGTCCGGCATCCTCACGGCCGAGTACGCCGAGGGTGAGCTTGCGAGTGCTCTGGGCATTTATGTGCGTCGCCTCTTGCTCTGCGTGATGAAGCGCGTTCTTTTCGCTGACGCGCGCTCTGCGGAACGCACCTTTCAGCTCATGGCGTGGTTTGTCTTCACGTTCCTCATGTTCTTCGGCACGCTCCGCTCGTCCGTCGGCCTCGCCTCGGTGTTCTTCTTCCTGTGGATCACTTTCTTGCTCCTCGCGTGCGGTGAGTTCACCGGTAACGCGTCGGTCCACAAGGCTGGCGGTGGACTTGGTCTGGTCACGGCATTGTGCGCATCCTTTCTTCCTGGCGGAGTGCGCATAGATGCTGACCGTCCATGCGTATCGTCCCCCAGCTGCGCTTTCTACACTGGCATCAGCGGCATCGTAAGTCCTGCGCCGTCCGTCATCGTTGCGCCTTCGACGGCTGACCAGATACTTTGCGCAGTACACCCCCGAGACGTCCTGTTCGTCTGCCAGGTTGCATTTGCGCGTCTCCTGCTCGTCCCGCTGACGTCCCCTCGCTCCGGCTCTCGCAGACTTCACCCTCCCCGTGGGCGACCTCTCGCGCCCGCTGCTCAAGAAGACGCAGTAAAGGTTTGACTGTCGGCGCGCCTTCTACGGCACACCGCGTCCGCCTCGTCTCGCCTGGACCTCTCGCCTGTACCAAGCCTCAAGCGCGCTCCCCCTCTGCTCCCGCCTTGCCTCTTGCTCGAAAGAAGAAGAAGAAAAAAAAACTAAAAAACCTACCTGTACTCCCTGGGCATCCTGCGACCACCTTTTTTGACCTCCTCGGCCGATTTCCTGTTTTCCCTACCTAATCTGTCCTCCCGCTCTCCAACTCCATCGTCCGTTTCCGTTTCGATGTGTTTTTGGCCCTCGCCCGCCCGCACGAGGTAGTCTGAGCACGGTGGGAAGGGCAGCGGGGTTCGTCGAGGGCGAGCATCGAGAGCAGAAGAGGAAGGAGACCATGACCCAAGAGGGAGACAGAGGCAGAGGTGTTTGTTTTTTTGCGTCGCAGACAAACGGAGGGAGAAGGGGGGGGGGGGGGTAGATGGGGTGAGGGCATAAAGACGAGCTAGTGCTGGACTGTGAGGAGCGAGTTCATGGGGGAAGGAGAGAAAGGGAGTGGGCGGGAGGAGAGGGGGGGGGGGGGGGGGGGGGGGCAATAAGGACCCCAACCCATGGGGCCGGAAGGGGCGGAACAAAAGAGGGGGAGGGGAATCCAAAAGGAAGGG